>JAUIRJ010000649.1:0-11082 GCA_030555515.1 Acutogordius australiensis
CCAGGTCAACAAATATTTATGTCAAAAACGAGATTATTATAAAACATAAAAGAAGGCATCCCCATGATGGCCTTATCTCATATATGTTTTTCATTTATCTTTTTTCTTCCCTTCGTTTGGCTCCCTAGATCCGTCTATACCAAAAATGACCTTTTTGACCATATTGACCGATCTAAATATACACTATAAAAGAAAAAATTTAAAAAAGCTTTTTTCATATCAAAATCATGTATTCCCAACTGGTTATTTTTAATCACAAATAACGGAAATTTTTTTATTAAATTATATCAAGCTCTTACATCGGCATTTAGATAATACAAAATATTTCGCGACCCAAACTTAAATACGACACGTCATATTATCGGTTTTTATTGAAAATATTATTTGAAGTTTGGCTTAATCACAATAGCCAGCCGCAGCTTAAATATTAGTTAGATTAATGTAGGTTAGTATTAAGGTTAGGTTAGGCTTAGGGCGTGATGTTTAGGGTTCGGGTTGGTGTTAGGGTTAAATTAGGGTTAGGGTTAATGTTAGGTTTAATTTTCGATCAGGTTTAGGCGAAGCCTAAACCAGATCAAAACTTAAACTTAACATTAACCACAACCCTAATTTAACCCTAATATCAACCCAAACCCTAAACCTAGACTGTGCCCACATTAGCAATTGCCTTATCAAAGCTATAAAAACACGTACTTGTGATTCGAATTTGATCCAAATGAATTTTTTTCACAATTCGTAAAATCAGCTGTTTTTTTAAGCGATAAACAGCCATTTTTTGAACTTTCAATGTAAAATAATTTTTTTAAACTAAAAGTTGCCGACAAATTTGAATAGCAAATTCGTAATCAGCGTCTCAAATATGACATAAATACAAAGATTCATAAAAAACAGAGCTGCGGCCATCAAAAGTGAATGTGCCGAAGTTTAAATTTAACAGTTTAGCTATTGTAAATATGCAAAATAAAATTTCAATCTATTTTTGTTTTTGAATCTTTTTACCTAGGTCGCCGGCGTCTTAACTCTTATTATTTACCAGTCGGCATAATTTCTTTGCTCGGTTCTAACGGGTATGGCTACCAGAAATGAGTTTTTTATATAAATTAGTTGGGAAAATTTAATAAAACCATAATGAAAAATGTTGTAAAAAATTCTTTTCTTTATAAGGTTACACATTTTTTTATTTACATTTTCTTTATATTTACCTTTAAATGCAGGCTTGTATCCTGTGTAAAATAAATATTTTCAAGAATGTGAAAAATCTAATTGATTTAATATAAATTAGAAAATAAAATTAAATAAAGGAAAAGCCCTTTTAGTACAAAGTTGCTAACATAGAGAGTAGCGAATTTATTTTTTTTTTAAACTTAAGTTTTTTTATATTTCAAAGATTTCTACTCTAAAAATAACAAGGATAAAAAACATATAATTACGAAAGTTACAATCAGTTCTTTTTTAATCATTTTACGGATCACTAAAGATAACCATGCAATATTTACTTTAATTATTTTATAATTGGAAAAGACAAGTAATATATGTTTACAAAAAGATATTAATATGTCAACATTAAAAACAATAAAACATTTTTTGACTAAGACGTTACCTTTAGGGTGCCACATAACAGAATAAACCCAATTTTTTTATGAGCTAAAAGCGTTGTTTCTAGGCTGGATGTTAAAGGCTTGTTTGGTGGTATCATCAAAATTAACTAAGTAAAATAAAATACATATATATAAGTAGCAGAAAAGCTTTTGTAATCAACTATTATATAAACATGAAGAGGATAAAGAGGTTTTTCCATGAAAAACTCATATAATATTACTAGGAAATAATAAAAAGTGCTAGTCATAAAACAAAGTTGTATCTCAGGAAATGTCAAGTACATCCTTCCCCCTAAAAAAAAATGTTTATTGGTATATATATCCTTTAGAAATGGGCATTATTTTAACATATTAATGTTCCATTCCTAATTATTAATAACAAATTTTTTTTTTTTAATCACTTTTAAAAATATTTTGGCCTTGTTTACTAATAATTTGTGTAATGCATATACAGAAAAATGGCAATTTTGATCCTATATGTTTTGTATATATAATGGGTTAATCCTATTTGAATTCTATCAGTTATTAGATATTTTACCTGTATTGGCATTATCAACCACTTCCATTTCCAACTTCATATTCCATGTCTTAATTGTATTATCTTGGTAGCAGGTTACAATATAAAAAATATCTAAACAAAAAAATAATAGACTAGATAAGATAAAATTGCATATCAAGATAAAATTAAAGCCTTCAAATACAATGTTCTATACATCTTATCCAATCAGTATGACCCCTTTAAAACATATTTTCTGAACAATTAATTGTGAGATTTGGGATAAATGTTATGTCAATTTGGTAAAGTAATAAATCACCACTTGTTAATCCAATGTATAATAACATTTCTACAAAGTTTATAAATACTTAAAAACCTGTATCTGAAATTTTCATTATTTTAGGGAAGTACAAAGATGGTATTTTATATTTATCTTATAATTAATCGATTATCTAAATGTTAAACAAGTTCCAAACATTACCATTTTTCAATAAAGCAATTTCGAATTGTATCTAAACTTGAATATACAATAGAAATGTGACAACATTTATTGCAATTATTTTTAAATTTGTAATGGATGTTTTTGCATTATTGTAAGTAAAAATACTAAATATATATTGAATTATAAGGTACCTCGTTACTAAAATGATATAAAGAAATAAGCCCATTATTATGACCAACAGATAAGATGTCATCTTCTCCTATACTACATACATCAAAACATGTAATTTCATGCAAACTAGGCCAAGACTTGGTAATAATAAAATCCTCTTATAAAATTGCATTAATATTTACTTTCACATTAAATAAGCAAATTAGATATCCGGCTGCAATATATAATGTTATTTTTAAAATCACAAAAAATTATATTTGGATTTGTAGAACTTCCGCATGAGATATAATTTGAATCTGGCAGCTTTATTTTCATCAAATTTTAAATCATCGTGCTTTGCAGCTGGCACCTAACTTTTTAAGGCTCTTTATATTTTGCATTTAAAAAAAAAAATACAGAATTTTCAGCTTCCAAACAAATTTTTAGCTATATTAAATTAATTTATACTTAAACAGGTATATCACATGTAATTATAGTTGTACAAAATATGCATAGACTACAATTTTGTACAATAAATCTATAAAACTATATTCAATGAAACGCTTATGTTGTTTATTTTGGTTTATTTTACGACTGGAGTTAATTTATTAAAGTAAAATGACAAATTGTTTTTAAAGCATTTTATTATAATAATGTATTTATTTTAGGCACTTAATTAGAGATCTTATAAAAACCTAATTTTATAAATATGACACCGGAGTTAATTATTTAAAGTTATTTATTGGGACAATTTTTTTTAATTTGTAATTTAACGCCAAAGCTAGTGAACATTTTTTTCCAAATATCCTTAATCACAACATTAAAAAAAGTGGTCAATTAGCCATTAAATTTAATAAAAATTATAATCTTTCTGGCTTTAATTTTATAATTCTCAAATTTTTTTGGATGAAGAGCAAATGCTTTAGTAACATTTATAACCCCGGAACCAGTAAGAATAGGGCCGTCATCTGCAAATACTTTAATAAAAATTTAAGTGTTTAATTGAGCTTTTTAGCTGCCCTGTTTATTTATTTTGACTAGAAGCAATAATTAATGCAATTTTGGGATCTGGTACTAACCTTAACACATAAACAAAACTCTTTCTTAGTTTCCTAACTCTAAATTAACCTTAAACTAATGTCAAACATAGATCCAATGAGTTGATAGGAAAAACACGTGTATCTCTATGTAGGTCTCGACATATTAGGTTTATGGTTTAAAGTTTAGAAGAGAGGAGGTGATTGTTAGTTTAGGCTTTGTTTTAGGCTATGTTAATTTCTATAAAAGTTAATAGTATCAGATTAAAAATACATAACTAACTTTTCGTAAAATTTTTTGTCGATTTAATATAAATAATACTATAATGTTACGTAAATTATTGCTTTAACTAATTTTTAATATGTTTTTAAACATTGCTGAATTATGTTACCGCTAATTTCCTAGGTAATATCAGGCAGTTTATCAATCTACCTCCCTCATTAGTAAGCCCAGGACCCAGCCTTCCCGTTTAAATTTAGTTTTTAATTAAAAATGGCTTTCTCTCCCCTATTATTTGGTTAAAATTTTCAATATACTGCAACATGCTTTATTGCTTGATCTTGGGCTGACTAATAAATTTAATTAATGAAATTTGCTATGAAATGTATTTTTTCGTTCTAAATATGTGTGCTTAATCATTTCAAAAATAATATAGGAGTTTTATATTAACTATTATTCCTGCATTTTTTTGGGTGAGCAGCATTGAAATTGCTAAGCGGCGACGTTCATAACCCCTAGAAATTCCATTTTGTGCTAATATTGCTTTCTATAAATTATTGTAATAATATTGGTAGCTAAGTATTAAAAAAATAAAAATTATTTAAGAAATTTTTTTGTATATGGTTAAATTATAAAAAATTTCCATATATTAATGAGAGGGGTCATATACAAAACCTGAATGCCAGTTTAGCCTGGTGCCTGCCGACACGGGCTGAGCGTAAATTTAGAATTTGTCGGGGTTAAATTTTGAAAAATAATTATGGACTGGGAATGTTATATCTCCTATTGTTTTATTTTTTTAACTAATAAAAAGAATGAAAAATGATAAATTTTTTTATACGATGAAGGGTTATACTTCTACATCTGCATTTAATTTATATAAAATAAACAATTTTTAGCTTGTAATAAAAAAATATCAGGATTTGTGAGCAGGGCCTAAATATAAAAATACATAATTCCAAGCACGGCAGGGCTAGACCAAACCGCAGTTTTAAGCGCGTTGGGCCAAGCCTATATTATATTTCGGACAGCCGGGCCATATATCACGGCCCGGCTTAAACTCTAATTTACATTTAGGAGCATTTATAAATAAAACATATTTTATACCAACTATGAAACATAGAAAATTTTGAGTTGGGGTACACTCGTTGCATTAAATGTATTATTTTCAACTATTTAATCGGTGAAAATAACACTGTGCAACAAAATTAGCAAAAACAGAGAAGAAATTGTTGAGCAAATTAACCTAACAAATTAAATGGTGAACCGTTTTTTTAAGCACATCCCAGTCTATTTTTTTCCTAAATATAAAATTGTCTCATTACAATAATGGTCGGGTTTGAAGTCATAAAACTATTAAGAATTGCCGGGCTCACAATATTTCAATTAATTTATGAAATCCTACGAAAAATATTTTTTGGTAGACTTGAAATATTTTGCGCACCTATGTTTTGGCAAATGAGCAAACTATATTATATTATACCATTCAATTCAAATGCTATTAAAATTTAGAGTTTGGCTGCATCGAAATTAGCACCTGTTAAAAAAATTTGTAAAAGAATGCGCTCTTCGCAAATATTTTAATTCTAATTTACCAATTTACAAGTATTTTGAACTCTATCTTACCTGACAGAATCATCACGCAATCAAATTTATTATAACTCTTAAGTTAAAAATTATTAAAATCAGCCAGTTATTTTTGAATTTTTGTGCCTTTGTTTTGTTTTTGCCTGGGTTTTTATGCCTTGTTAATGCCTTTTTTTTTAAAACTTACTTAAGTACATTTTGATTTTCACAAAAACGAAAAAATTCTTTGATTTTACGCCATGTGTCTTTTTGATATTCTGCAAAAATGAAATCCAAGTTTATCATCTTCCTTTTATATTACGCCTGTATTTACCTTTGCCCCAATTTTAAAATATTGTTTGATAAGCTGATATATCTCTTAAACGATAAATCTAGTCATTTTTTGATAGTTTAATAATTTAAACTGATATTAAAAAAACGAAGATATATGATAAAACAAGTATTGTTCAATTTCCCAAATTTAATCTATATAATTATATTTTAGGAGATCAATTCTATAAAAGTTCTGTAAACAATTTTATAGTCTTAACCATTATAGAATCAATTTTTTTAGAAAATAAGAACATACTTTTCCTAATACATTTCTAAAATATCAGTATTTATCTCTATGTCGACTCCTGCAAGCAAACTAGCTAAAAGGAGGAAAATACTCTACATCGGCTGATTATTATTCGGATATTGGGCCTCAGGATGAGGGAAGCAATGATTTGGGAGAAAGTAGTACTTCCGCCGGAACCGAGACTTACACCGCTGATGAGGAGTTTTTAAGCATCAATTACGAAATATTGAATAAGTTTTTGACTGACGATACGAAACCCAAGCAATTTTCATCTAAACATGGTCAAAAATGTGCCAAAGGCGAGGTTTTTTTTCTATTTTTAATTCGACTTGAACAAACATAAACGTTTTTGCGTTTATAAGGGCACGTGCAAAGTGAGTTTTTTATTTTTGCAAAATTTTGAAAATTTGGAAAATTTTAAAAATTTTATTTTTTTCAAATTTTTTTTTGAAAAACTTTTTATTTCAGTATTAGCATTTTATGTGCATAAACAAAATTTGGCAACTTTTTAATAATTTGCGTTTTATTACAAAAAATTTTTTTTTCAAAATTTTAAAAAATTTACGAAAATAAAAACTCACTTTGCACGTGCCCTAAGAAAAAAACTATGTTTAAGTAATTCCGTGGCTTAATCGCAATATCCGGGCGCAGCTTGAATATAATAGTTGATAGTTAGGTTAATGTAGATTAGTATTAGGGTTAGGATAGACTTAGGGCGTCATGTATGTTATTTTTCAAAAACATAAGTAGCAGCCTTTAATAAATCTAGAATACGCAGAGCTGAGAAAAAGCTAATATTTGAGCTACCCATATTTTATTTGTTAATTTAATGATAAATCAGGTGGAGAGCTGACATGTTTATTAACAAACTTTTTACTTTCGGGCGGGATATGCCGACTGTTTAAAATAATATTTTGTGCTTCACTTTTGAATCAATGTCATCCCATATTATAAACTTACAAAAAAAAAAATAATATAAATATTAGCAAATACTTTAATGAATTAAGTAACCGTTTTATAAATAAATTATGATAAGTATTACGACAAATATTAGCAAAAATTTTTATATGTAAGTGCCAGTTTATTTATTCCCTGAGAGCACCCTTTCTTAATTTTTTTAAAAGAAAATAATTCAGCTTTATATAATTTAAAATAATACTTATTAAAGTTAGTAATGTGCGTAGCAATCACTACACCAAACAATTAGGCCTGCTATAAGCTTTTTTCTCCCATTTTTAAATCTTTTTCTTATATATTTGATTGGACTGTGCCTTGCAGGTTGACATCAAAAAATTTACCGTAACGACAGCCCTGGCTGACTGAGGAACTCGATGCTACGTTAAAGTGCCTTTCGGGTCACTACAAGGTTAACAACAACATTGTTGTCATATCATTTATAATAACATTGTTTTACAATTTGTAAACGTTTAAAATTAATTTTTAGGAAAAAAAATAATTGAAATTTCGTTTTCATACTTTATTCAAATGCGAGGAAAAATTTAAAATTAATTTTTTTATATATGTTTTTGACAAAACTTATAAAATTAAGGGTATAAAAACAAAGTTATTATCATATTGTTTTTTTTAGATCTAGAGATGCAAAATATCACATATAATTTCGGTAAAATAGATTTTTTTTAAATAAATTAAGGCAAGGCCCACGTTTAAAATAAAGTTTAGTTTACAATTTTAATTTTATTTATCTGCCTTATTCAGATAAGAGGAATAAATAGGTTCAAGTCGCTTTGTATTTTCAATTAAAACGCCCTTTATAAACTTAAAGTTAACGAAAACAATATTTATTATTAACTTATTTATATCCAAAGGGAAATATAAAAATAATTGTTATTTTTTGTAATTTGACAATACACAGGACAACAAATATCAATGACACAACCGTAAATTTTATAATAATAAAAGAATATATCCCCATGATGGCCTTTTCCCATATATGGATTTCGTTTTTCTTAGTTTCATCCGGCCTTGGCGTCCTTATCGAAAAAATGACCTTTTTTGACCAAATTGACAGATTGAGAATGCCCCTAAAAGGAAAAAATTTAAGAATTTTTTTTTCATATGAAAATCCTTGTAACTTATATTTATCATATTAATAATGAGAAATAAATATAGTATATAAAACTTTTACATCAGCATTTAGATAATACAAATATTTCGCGTCAAATACGACACGACTGTTAATAAAAGTTTTATTTGCTTTGAATTTAACAGTTTAGCTGTTGTAAATATGCAAAAAATAATTTCATTTTATTTTTGTTTAAAATCTTTTTGTTTTTTTTTGACATTTTTTCTAAAATCAATGTTTATATTGACTAGTTAGGTTTGATTAGAAAACGCTAAACGGAAAAATTCCTAAGATGGCAGGTTTGATCTCCGTAGGCTCATATCTCTCAAAAAATTTTTGACCTGTGATATAAATAAATATATAAACAACTTTATTTGTATCAAAATATTTAAAGTTGTCCTAGAATAAAAAAGGGTGAAAAAAATGTTTTGTTTGTTTTTTTTTGTTTCAATATTATTTTAAACAATAACATTAATTCTGTGTCTAACATTTAGCCATCCAAAGATCCACCCTCGTTCAACTATCTCTTGGCAGAATCAGTGAGATTTTTGCAAAAAGCTGGAGAGTACATGCAAAAGCTAAATTTTGGTAATAACGGGAGTTTATTCACATATAATTTTTTACTTTTTAACATGTACAACAAAGGGCATTTATTGTAAAGATACAATAAAAAATAAACAGTTTTAATTCAAAATAATTTGTAAAAATTAATATATAATACAGAATATATTTTTTTGTCGTATAATTAGGGTCGAATCTAACAAAAAATATATTATAATTAGTTAATATTCTGGATTTATATACAATACTTTTTTATTACACAGGTCAACAAATGTCAATGGCACAACCATGAATTTTATGAAAAATAAAAGAATTTATCCCCATAATGGCCTTATCTCATATGTATATTTCGTTTTTTCTTAGTTTCTCCCCACCTTGGCTACTTACATCCGTCCTCATCAAAATATGGCGTTTTTTTGACCAAATTGACAGATTAAGAATACCCTAAAAAGAAATAATTTAAGTAGCTTTTTTTCGTAAAATTCCTTGTAACTTATATTTATCATATCAAATTACTGAGAAGTATAATATTTTAGTATATCAAGCTCTTACATCAACATTTAGATAATACAAAATATTTCGCTTCCAAAATTACGACACGATATATTTATCATAAAAGTTTTATTTGAAATTTTAATTTAACAGTTTAGCTGTTGTAATTATGCAAAGTTTAAATTTATTTTTGTTTTTAAATCTTTTTATTTTTTGCCAATATTTAATGTTTATAGCTAACTAACTAAGTTTGATTTGAAAAAACGATGAACGGATTCGAAAATTCCTAAGGTGGCAGGTTTGATCTCCGTAGTTAGCTCACAACTCTCAAAAATATTTTGACCTGTGTTATTTATTTATTTTATTTTCAAAAATTTATTATTTTTATGTTCAATTATAATTTCAATTTCTTCGCAATTTACGTTTAAGGTGCTTTATATAGGCATAATATTAAATTTAAATTAAGCAAATTAAAAGATTAAAAAATTAATTTAAAATTGTGGTGCATTATTTAAAAAAAAATTTGTTTTTATCACTTTTTCACAATATAGCTGGTTTGCCTCATATCGAAGAGCTTCGAAGTTATCGACAGGTAAACGAAATGTTTGGAACGAGGGACGCCATTAAAAATGTTGTCTTTTACTTTGTAAACGTGCTCGGATATCACCCAAAAGACGAGATGATAACAACGTATTTGGCTCATATGAAAGTATATCTTTAACCTACATTTGTTGACAAATAGTAGCCCCAAATAAATAATTCACGGGCCCTAATATTTGGAGGTCAGGAGTTAAAGGACGCTCCAAGGGGGGTTTTTTTAATTTGCAAAAAATTTCATATATTTACCATGTGTACACCCCACTTTGAGGTTGCTGAGTGGAAGATTATACATCCTACATAAAAATATTGTACATTACTAACCTTTATTTTAATTGTGTGTTGGGAAGTAATGAAATTGTTTGTAAGATTTAAAAAAATTAATTCCAGTTTTGAATGTATTCTAATCCTGATCTCTAATTTGCAATCTAATAATATCTCATTATAAATCGAGAAAAAATTAAAAGGTGAACTTTTCACAAGTCAATGATTTAATATTCTAAAGTTAATCCTTAACCCGAACCAAGCTCAATAATATTCTATTTTTTTATTTATAAAAAGGTGTTATCCATATTATTTATTTCTAAAATTTATTTATAGCAATCGATTGGCGATAAGTACCCAGGTGATGTGATTGGTGAAATGTTTCCAATAGTTGACGCCAAAGAAATGCCTTGAAAAGAAATAAATCGATTTCCAAAAAATTAATAAACATATGTAGCAAACTCATTCTATATACCAAAATACTTTCCCTAAAATTTGCCAATTTGACTGCACTACTCTCTGCAAAATAAATTTTGTTTGACTTTAAAATAATTTTTTTGTATCTAATTTAAACCAAAAATATCGGTTATCTCTGTCGTGCGTGTTCCAACGCACACGAAGCCTAAGAGGATAAGTATTTTTAGTTAGTTTTTTTAGTGTAGCTTTTTAGTGAGAAAAGGGAATTTGTTTTGCGTTGGCTAGAGTGTCGGGAGTTATCATGAGAAAGATTCAATATATTTGATGAAATGTGTAAATTAATAAATTGTTGAAATAACTATTTACAAGTAATTATTCATTCTTAATGCCCATTATAAACAATTGACATTCCCCAATGACTAAATACGCCCTATTAATAATAATCTCCGTCTTTTTCCCCACTGAACTCGGCAATATTAATACCTACCTTTGGCCCCCAGATAATAATAATAACTTTCCCCTTTGGACCCCAATATTCGTAAATGTCCCAGTTTTTGTCAACGGCCACGAGCTTGTCAA
>JAUIRJ010000650.1:0-11068 GCA_030555515.1 Acutogordius australiensis
TATAAATTCTAGTGAATCTAATTAACAATCAGCTGATTTGTACTTTTGGTCATCTTGTTTTAAAGTTATAATATACGGTCAAACGACCATCCCCACAAGGTTAAAATGATTGAGGAATTATTAGCAAAACACAAAAAGGAGAATATGGATTTAATTAAATCTACACAGGAACTTAAACATAGTATACCTATTAAAAACAAAAAGAAACGAAAAGAAATAATGTTGCAAATATTAAAAATGGAAAATGATTTAAAAGATAGGCAGATAATAGAACTTGGACTTTACCAACCTCCTCATGCAAAAGATAACATTTTGTCTAGCGTGATTCCATCATTTTATGTTGACAAAGATATTAACCGTCTATCAAAATTTCAAAAAAGAATAGAGAAAATGTCTAAATCACCTGAACATAATTTAAGCAATGAAGAATTTGTTGATTATAATAATAACATGAAAAAAAAATCTTTGGAAGAAGAGGAAATAAAAAAAAAATTGGCAATTATGCATGCTGACATATATGATATTAAACCTGACGGAGATTGTTTTTATCATGCCATTGCCCATCAACTCTCCATCAAAAATCATATTTCTCCTAAAGAATGTTTATTTAATAATTTTTCAAATTTGTCAGAATTGGTTAAACAACTTCGCAAATTTACCTCTGAATATATGTTAGCCCATCAAGAAGTTTTGTTACCTTTCACTGATAATATAACAATCCAAGATTATAAAAAATATTGTGAGGACATTTCCTATACCCATAATTGGGCTGGTAATTTGGAAATTCATGCACTTTCAAATTTTTTAAAAATGCCTATTACAATTATACAAGCTAACTCTCCTAATATTGATATAGGCAAAGAATATTTGGATGATCAAAATTCATTATTTATTACATACCATCATTATTTATATGCTCTTGGACCACATTATAATTCAGTTATTATGAATTTATAATATTAGTTACTTTTTTAAAAATTACTAAACATACATCCTTAAACTAAATTTATTGTTGTATGCTAAATTCTTTAGTATTATAATTATCAAGCTTTTTCTCAATGATAGTGGAATGGCATGTAATTTTTTATATGGATTTTGGAGCCTTTTTTCATAGGTTTTGTTATTTACCAAATTTATAGCTAAATAATTTTGGTAAAATTTTTCAATTAATCATAATCATCATATTAAACTCTATTGACTGTTGTTTTATTTTAATGTATAAAATGATTTATTATTATCATTAAAAATAATTACCGGCACCCTATAAAAACAGGTTATTGACAATGTTTATCTACAAATACAAACTTGAGATAAGTACATAATTTAGCCAGGGGCATATGCACTTTCTAAGGGGGGGGGGCAAGAAATTTTTTTAGAGGAAAGGGATTAATGAATATCTGTATCTTTATGTATAATGTAAAGTTAGTAAATGATTATATTGCGACTGGTAAGTTTCATCTCTGAGAAATGTTAGACCCCCACTAGTTGCCACTTACCACCCCACAAAGAATATCCATTTCCTTATTTAATTAATATAATTTATTTTTATTTTGAAAAAGTTAAAACCAGATACAAAAAAGATTTATTTATTTTTAAAACTATTAATCATAATTAAACTTATATAATTAAACCTATCCTACAATAATCTCCACTAGAGCGCTAATCATTTTAAAGGAATCCTGGAAATTGATCGATCCTTTTTGCAATATTTAGTAAGTGGGGCAAGTAACAAAGAATAATTAAATATGATGCATAAGCAAATAATATATTCAGCATCTAGAATAGTTTGTGAATGAATTTTAGCTAAATGAGACTAGTTTCTTTTACCTTACTATAATATTCAAATGATTTTGTCTACAAATTCTGACTTAAAATCGTGTATTTTCAGTTTGTCGAGCCAGCGGATTTCACATAACCATGGAAGTCGAATATATTCGGTTCTTAGGGCACGTGCAAAGTGGGTTTTTATTTTCATATAAGGGCACGTGCAGTGGCGACTCGTGGATTTTTAGCCAGGGTGTTCAATCAAAAATCAAAATTTTATTGTTCATTATTTATTTATAAAAGCATATGAATTATATATAAAATTATAGTAGTAATATTGCAAAACTTTTTACCCTTCTATGTTATTAAGTGTTCAATGCTAAAATTGAACACATTGACGCTTAATTTTATTTGAACACAATCTTTTTACTATTGTATTTTTCGTGTTAATAAAGTGTTCAATGCTAGGCATTGAACACAATATGTATGTGTTTAGAATTGAACACCATCTTTTAGCTGTTATATGTCTTCGTGTTATTAAATATGTAATTGGTGTTCAATTTAATAATTGAACACCATCTTTTTAATATTGTATATTGTATTCTGCGTGTTATTATAGGCTCAATCCTCAATGTTAAGAGGCTAAACTATAACTCACACATAGTGTTCAAATTGTGGATTGAACACGCTCCTGTGCTGGATGGAGTGAACCATTACGTGTTCAGTTCTTGGATTGAACATCGTGCAATGCAATATAAAAATTATTAGCTTTCTTGTCCGGTTTGTTTATTTTTTTAGATATAGTCGATATATGATCAATTTTAGAATTGAACACGCTCGAAGATTAATATTACGTGTTCAATTTTTACGCTGAACATCTTACGACAAAATAATCTATGTTACCTGAAATTTAAGTTGTTGACCTCGTAAATAGACTTAATAGCTTAATAATATTAAGCTTTTAAATTGCATTTGACTAAGCACGGTTCAATATTTGAATTGCACATTTTCTGATAGACACTCGATGTTAGTTTTTTGAATCTAGCTGTTGATCCTCTTAATTTAAACATAAAACAGCTTATGTATGATTCAATTTTGTAAATAGAAAATGGTACGATGGGACTTTCAATTTTTTATTTTGTTTACAAATCACTGCCGTCCCGCTAGACCATTTAAAACTAATTTTAAATAGTTTTAAAAACATTTCTATATAAATTTTTGCCAGGGTGTTCAGTGAACACCTTGCACCTAATGACGAGTCGCCACTGGGCACGTGCAAAGTGAGTTTTTATTTTTGTATAATTTTCAAAATTTTGAAAAAAAATATTTTGTAATAAAACGCAAATTTTTAAAAAGTTGCCAAATTTAATATATGCACATAAAATTCATTTTCTGATATAAAAAATTTTTGAAAAAATTTTGAAAAAAAAAAAAATTTTCAGAATTTTCAAAAATTTACGAAAATAAAAACTCACTTTGCACGTGCCCTAATTTTCAAAATTTTGAAAAAAAATATTTTATAATAAAACGCAAATTTTTAAAAAGTTGCCAAATTTAATATATGCACATAAAATGCTTTTTCTGAAATGAAAAAATTTTGAAAAAAAAAATATTTTTAAAATTTTCAAAATTTTACAAAAATAAAAACTCACTTTGCACGTGCCCTTAATGAGCTTTCTCTAAAATCTATGAATTTTGGTAATAAAATCGCTAAAGACTCTACGTCTTAGAGAATCATTTAAATTAATATATGCGATGCACAATGAGAATATATTGCCCGTTGGTATTTATCTCTAATTAATTTCTAAACGCCACCCAAACTGTCAGCCATGGCTGCGCATCCATCATAGGTTTGACCATTTATCAGATTCATTGATTGTCCAATATTTTCCATATTTGGTTTCTAAGAGTTTTTAAAATCATGAGTTAGGGCACGTGCAAAGTGAGTTTTTATTTTCGTAAAATTTTGAAAATTCTGAAAGTTTAAAAATTTTTTTTTTTTAAATTTTTCAAAAATATTTTATTTTAGAAAAAGCTTTTTATGTGCATATATTAAATTTGACGACATTTTGAAAATTTGCGTTTTATTACAAAATAAAATTTTTCAAAATTTTAAAAATTATACGAAAATAAAAACTCACTTTGCACGTGCCCTTATTAAAATAAAACATCTGTTCTAGTGATATGAATTACAAAAAAAATAAATTTAAATAATAACTACAAAATAGATACATTCCAATTAATTAAAATATTTATTAACTACAAATCTAATTTCAATAATGATATTTTATTTGCAAAAATTATTTTATAAGGCTGTATATTTTCCAAAAAACAGCAATTTTATTGACTTCTATTCCCTTTTATATGTTTGATATTTAAATACAACCGCTGATTACATTATAAAAATTGAAAAAAAAATTCTAAAGGCGGGCCATTGCCCCCCCCCCCCCCCCTCAATAGCCCCCTGAATTCAGTAAATATGAATAATCAAATAACTAAATGAATAGTTGATCTTATAATTTAGAATATCAAAAGTTCTTCCCCTATAAAATATACATATTGTAAAAATAAGAATGGAGTTAAATTTTTTTATCTAATTTTTATTAGGGACATTCTGATTTAAAAAGAAAAATGGCGCATTACATAAGTTACACAGGTCAACATGTCAGAAAAAAAGGTATATAAAAACATATAAGCATACATACCCATGATGGCCTTATCCCAAACATATTTTCCGTTTTTTGCAGTTTCTTCCGCCCAGCTTCTTAGATCCGTCTTATCGAAAATATGGCTTTTTGACCAAATTGGCAGATTTTGCGACCTCGAGAATAAAAAAGAAAAAATTTAAGATTTTTTATATAAAAATCTTGTCACTTATATCATAATATTGAGAAATAAATTTTTTAGGATAGCTTTTACATTAACATTTAGATAATAAAGAATATTTCGCATCCAAACTTAAATGCGACACGATAATTTATAGGTTTTTAATAAAAAATTATTTGTTTGAGTTTAACACTTTAGCTGGTGTAAATATACAATAAAAAAATTATTATTGTTTTTTTTGTCTTTTTTTTGACATATTTTCTAAAAAATTTTATGTTTATAGCTGACTTACTAAATTTGGAAAAAACAGTAAACGGTTTTAAAAGTCCCTTAAATGGCAGCTTTGATCTCTGTGGTTGGCTTATAAATCTCAAAATTTTAATGACCTGTGTTATAAAAATCCAAAAATTATTTTCTTTACAATATTTTATAATTAACATATTTTAAATATAAAAATATAATAAATGATTTAAAAGGTTAATAGATATTAAAATTACCATTGATTAAAAAAAGGATTAAAAAATCACAATAATGATACAAAATGGCGCCCTTTTTTATAATAAAGTGCTAAGCACGTTAATTTTTTAATCATTTTGTGTATTAAATAAAGATTTTTACAAGTTTTAGAATTATCTTGCATTACCATTCCAAGTTCAGTTTCTATCACAACGCCTCTTACCATAAAATTTCATAAACTTCATATAAAACTATTAACATATGGTTTGAATAATTAAAAAAGTGAGTAGTTATATTTAAAATTACCGGATTTTATAACTATTCAAGTTGGAGGTTACGATTTTGCATTTCGAGCTTATATACATTTTCAGTACATCCATTTAGTCAAAAGGACAACTATATAGAGCCGCCAAGGCCAATTAATATATGACAGACAATATTTAAAATAGCTAACGTACAATCTATAATATTAAAGTAAACCATTAGTTATAAATGGCCACAGGTTAAAACAATTGTATATGATTATATCAATTACCAACATGGTGGCCAAGGAGTTGAACTCGCTACCTTGTGTAGGCAGGCTCGTTCTTTCCTTGACGCCCATGTCAATGAGGCAAATTTAACACTTCCCCCGATCATATGGCATATACATAAATTTTATAGCCAAATTAAGACCTTATTTAAATCTTTACCCGTCCCGTAATTTTTCTCTTCATTACAACCTCTACCATCATGTATTTTCTTTATGTTATAACATGCTTTATTCAAAATTTTAATTTCAATTTTGGTGTGCAATGCCGCCAACAATTGAATGCGTCTATGGTCACTAATCGCAGGTGATTTATCGTCTTCGAAATTATTGCCACTAATTGAATCGATGCCAAAGTAGCACGGGGCACTATCGTATTCCTGCTCGCCGTCGATGACCACGTCATTCAATAGATCATTCTCTTTCTTCATCATGACTTGTTGCCCCAATTCGTTTCTATACCCATCGTTGTAAAGTTCAAAGTACCGATTTTAGTCCTCGTTCGTCTCGAAGGGTGTCCATATATTGATGGAGTTCACTTGTACAGCGTCATTGCTAATATCAGGTTCCGGCTGTGGTTCCTCATCTTCGTTCAAATTGGGGTGATCTCTAACGTTATGTTTATCGATTAAGAGCCCGTCGTCCCCACTATCTGTCTAGTGAGATATTGTTGTTACCAGCTGATTCATTGTTCTATATATACAATCAACTGATCAATTGTTTACGATAAAGCTATCCTGATAATTGGTGTCAGACGAAAAGACAAATTTATGTACAACTGCCTGGTAATTGTAAGCTTTATATTATTATTGTACATAATTCATTGTTCGGTTTATTTTAAATTATTTATTATTAGATTAATTCTATTAATTTAGATTAACTAATATAAAATAAAAATAAAATTAAAGATGCTTTATAAAAATCCTAATTTTTTTGAATTAGTTTTTAATGAGTTTGATATTAGAATAGGAATAGGATTTTGTGTATTTTTAATTTTAATCTACAAGTTTTATAGCTTAAGAGTAAGAGTATTTGAATTAAGAAGGACTACAGATAATTTGAGCCGCAGAATGGCAGATTGGAATAATCAAAGGCAGTATACAGCATACAGACCGTATAGAGGTCTGAATAGAAACTATGGACAAGGGGGGAGGCCACAAATCCAACACGCAGAATGTAAATGTCAACAACAGACATGGGAAAATGCACTTTATGATTGACTAATTAATTTTAATAATGCAGATTTTTATATGAATGAATATAACATTAATTTATTGCATGTAAAAGAATTTATTATTGATTTAAATAAATATTATAATTTTGATAATAATTTTACTAATATGCATGATAACAAAATTTTTAATATATTATCCCAAAAATTAGAAAAACAAAAAATACCAGTAATTGAGATGGTGCTCAACCAGAGCTCCATTCAATTTCTGATGGATACTGGGGCTGATATCACCTTAATATCCAAAAGAGACTTTGGCAAGATTTGGCCACAGGCTGAATTGAAACAAACTAGGTTAAGGTTAGTACAATATAATGGAGAGCAGGTGGATTTATTGGGTCAGCATGAATTTGACCTGGCAATAAATACTACCTTGTTGCATATGACAATATATGTGACTAAAATGGGGGCCAAGCCAATTATGGGATGGTCTTGGATACGGGAGATTGGTCCTTTAGTAGGTTGGTGGGGTATTTGTGATAACTTCTGTAAAAAAGCTGGCCAAAAAGACCAACAAAGTAGGAACAAAAAGATTAGTTTGTGCATGAAAATATTAAGGTACTTAGGTTTGAATAAATTGGAAAATATTAATAACATAAATATGGTTAAAAAAGATAATATAATTAAACAGACAAAAGAAATAAAGCTTCCAAAAGATGTTTTGGTTAAATGCCCATTTTTAGCAAAATATTCTAAGATTTTTAATGAGGAAATAGGATTGCTAAATGACCATGAAGTAGTTATTGATCTAAAGGAAGGAACCATTCCACGGTTTCTACCTAGTCGACGTATACCTTTTGCAATTTATCCAGAAGTAGTGGAAGTTCTTAATCGTTGGTTAGAACAAGATGTTATAGAACCAGTAGAATATAGCTATTGGGCTACACCACTAGTTCCTATAAGGAAAACTAATGGAAAATTGCGGGTATGCGCAGATTTCAGGTTAACCGTTAATCCATGTTTAGTACCTATTAGATATCCCCTACCACGTATAGAAGAAATTTTATATAGGGTAGGGGGAGCATGCTTATTTTCAAAAATTGATTTTGCGCAAGCTTACCTACAAATACCCATCAGTAAAAAGTCTATTAAGATTTTAACTATTAATTCACCAATAGGGTTGTATGCATTTAAGAGGTTGCCATTTGGGCTGACCACCTCGGCGCCAATATTTCAGCGTACGATGTACAACATTTTTCAGGGTATGCCTGGTGTCTTTTACTATTTAGATGATATCTTAATAGTGGGGCACAATCAGGAGGAGCATAACCTAAGGTTAGAGGCTGTGCTAGCACGTATATTGCACAAAGGGCTTCGCCTTAGTCTTGAAAAATGTTGTTGGTCACAATCGGAAGTGATTTATTTAGGGCATGTGATCAACTCAACGGGCATAAGGCCAGTTGAGAGTAAGCTAAGGGCTATTAATCGCATGAGACGGCCCGAGTCAGCACAAGAGCTGAAGTCGTTTTTGGGGTCAGTTTCCTACTATAGGAAATACATACCGGGATTTGCACGGGTTTCTGCATGTTTATATGGACTTTTGAAAAAGAATGCACGTTTTACATGGGGTAACAATCATCAGCTAGGGTATGAGACTCTTAAAGCATGTCTCACGTCAGCACCGGTACTAGTTCACTTTGAACAAGACCGTGACACCCTTTTAGCTGTTGATGCCTCAAGTATTGGTATCGGCGGGGTATTACTACAACGCCATAACCTAATGGAGCATCCAGTTTTTTTCTTTTCTCGAAAGTTAACTATCACTGAGTGTAAATACTCTGTGATTGAAAGGGAAGCACTAGCAATGGTTTTTGGGTTGACAAAATGCCGTGAATACCTTTTAGGTATGCATGTAACGGTAGTCACCGATCATAAACCATTGGTAGCCCTTTATAAAAAAGACAATCGTGAGCTATTGCTTTCTCCACGATTGCAAAGATGGCAATTACAGTTGGGTAGTTTTGATATAACTGTGAAGTATCGTGAGGGGAAATATAATTACTTGCCCGATATGTTGTCGCGCTTGGTACAACATTTTGATGCTACGACAGGTGAGAATGTTTCATACTCTCCGGTAAACCAGTTACTAGTATCAGAGATACCTGAAATAGCTGATGCCATTCTAGCCGATTCTGTTTTATCACTTGTATTAAAATATTTGCATGGTGAAGTTACAGAAAATGCAGTCCCACGCACGTTTGTCTCATTTCTGCATGAATTGCATGTTGAAAGGGGTATAATAAAACGTGGGGACACGGTAGTGATACCTGAGGCCTTACGCCAGACAATTTGTCAGGAATTGCATGCAGGGCACCAGGGTATCAACCGTATGAAGCTGCTAGCCAGAAAACTGGTGTGGTGGCCAAAAATGGGTAAACAGCTAGAGGCTGTTGTCCGGGAGTGCAGGCATTGCGCTGGTTTAGCCCGTGTACCCAATCATGACCGTCAAGCTAAATGGCCCGAGGTTCAAGGTCCGTGGGAACGCCATCACATGGATTTCTTTGAGCATGATCGGTGTTCGTATCTTTTAGTTGTAGACGCATACTCTAGCTGGATTGAGTTCAAAAAAGTGAAAAGAACGTCAGCTGGTGCGGTTATACAAATTCTAAAGGATATGTTTAGCTTGTATGGTATACCAAAGTCTGTGGTGTCTGATAATGGAACCGCGTTTGTTTCTAAACAATTTGCCGGTTTTTGCCATTATTTAGCCATTCGACATATATTAACTGCTACTTATCACCCAAGTAGTAACGGTTTAGCAGAACGCTCCGTGGGAATTGTAAAAAGATGGTTAAAGTTGTCCAAACTGGAAAAAGACGGTACTTGGATGTATAAACTTTACCATAATACAGCTCCCAGGGAGAATCGTCCTAGCGTTTCGGCACATTTTTTGGGTAGGGGGTTAAATTTACCTTTATCTAATCGGTTGCAGAAACGTGATGCTAATATGACCGGTACAGTTAATAAATATAAAAAGGGTGATCCAGTTTGGGCTCTTACGCTAACGGGCCACAACAAATGGATTGAAGCCATCGTCATTGGATCAATTGGGAATAAGATGGTGTCGGTCAAACTTTCGGACGGTTCAGTGGTGCGGAGGCACGCTAAACAGGTCAGACGAAGGTGGGACACGCCGGTTCCCGATTGTGAGATGATGCGGTAGACCCTAATGCATGGAATTTTTAATTGTTCCTATGTGCTCGATATTTCTATTTTATTAGATTATTTTCATTTAATGGAAATACGCAAACCAACTTTCTCGTTAAGGATGTCACTGTGCGTACTGAAGCGACCGCTTCAGGAACAGTCATTCCGAGTGACGGTTACACGGCAGGGATTTCTGCGGGTGCAGGACGATATCCCTACTGTAACGCGGCCGGACGAGAAAGCATCGACCTCGGGTCTAGGGAAAAAACTCCGTAGAGTTTTTTGCAAAACTTGTAAGGGTTTTCGAAAGGTAGCACACGAGTGTGTACCTAAACCATTACAGGTGAGGTCAGCTCTCGCAGGAAAAGGACGCTTACCTTCGAGGACCGTTGCCAGGACCGTTGGAGCTGATCAACTCAAACACGGTTCTGCCCGGCACACCAAAGTGGTTAAACCGAGTAGTCCCAAATGGTGGGATGCTCGGGAGGCAATTAATTTTCGGCAGAAGGGGGTTGGTGACACTAAAACTACGCATCAAAAACAAAAATAATTAATATGTTAATTTTAATATTTTGTAAATAGCATCTTTTCAAACAATATGCAATTTTTTTTTTTGCAAATAACTTATTGTTATCAATATGATAATAAATATATTTGATATAAACTTTGCAAAATTTATATTAGTTTTAAATACTTTATTGTATTCAAAATTTATATTATGTTACAATATTTTATTGTATTCTAAATTTATATTACTTTTACACATTGTATTATTCTCAAAATGTTTATTATTATGATGCATTTTATTGTATTGAATATTTGTATTAATATTTTTTGTATATTTTATTTTACTATGAGATTGTAAACACCTAGGCTGAAACATTTTCTTGTGAACAACATTTTTTTTTTCAGAAGGGAAGGGGATAACCATTTAAAGTTATTCGACAGGCTAGAAAAAATGTAATTTATTTTTAAAGGCCTTTTTAATTGATTGTAGATAAGAGAGATTTTGTTAAGGCCGATGGTGTCTAGTGAGATATTGTTGTTACCAGCTGATCCATTGTTCTATATATACAATCAACTGATCAATTGTTTACGATAAAGCTATCCTGATA
>JAUIRJ010000651.1:0-11054 GCA_030555515.1 Acutogordius australiensis
TACAGGCCCGATTCTAGCTTTTACATTTTAGGGGGGCAAAAAAAACTCGTGGGGGGGGGGGGGCAGAAAAAATAATATACATGTACAACAATAGAATCCATGTTTAAAATTTTTCAACAAATTAGTAATTTATTGTATTATTAATTAAAAAAAAAATGAGTGTATAAATTGAATATGTGAATTAAAATAAATTGTTTTCACTAAAATCAATTGCTTAAAAAGATATGAGATTTGAATGAATTGTAAGTATAATTTTATCATTTGGTATCATTGCGCATGAAAATTAAAAATATGATATATATGAATGATAAAAATGAATTATATAATTAAAAAATGAAAAGTGAAATAAGATTGATTATCATGAAAACAAAATGTATAAGTATGCTAATTTGGAAGAATATATATGAAAAAACACTAGTTATATATAACTAGTTATTAATATTAGGGTAAAAAATTAAATAAAACATGAACATAAACGTTAAATGCGCAATGCAATAATTAGCTGAGAGCAGTGTATTGTATTGATCAAACTATTTTTCTTAGAGGATTTTAATTAAATTACAATATTCATCAAAATTCAACGCCCCTAGTTAATGATTTTTCGTGTTCTAAAAGAACCAAATCACCTTTAAGCAGGTCACTACTTGTCAGCCGTTATTATCCTTCTTAAAGAAGAAAATGCGGCCTCACAACTCGAAGTTGAAGAGCCAATTAACAAACTTATAGGAAAAATGTTAAATAGATTAGAAAACGCATCATTGCAGTCATATAAAAATTAAACAAAATCAAAAATAACACATTCTTTGTAATTATTAAGTTTCTTATTAAAAAATTTTTGGTTACGTCATTTTCTTTAGATAATGAATTTTTATCAATATTACTTATTTTTAAAAGAGGCTCTAATTTATTTATATATAAAATAAAAGTTAATCAAATTTATAAAGGGAATCTAAAGGTTTTAAACAACTATTATCGGTAAAAAATCTATTATCAAAATATAATAAATCAATAATATTAAAATAAATACTTTTTACTTCATCATTAATATTTAAAATATTTTCAAACTTATGAGTAGAAAATAAAAAAAAATCAGAAAAATCTTGAGGTTTAGTTTTTTTTTCATCCATAGATAAACTGTTGTCATTTAAAAAAATATTAATATCAAAACAATTTTTGAATAAATCTTCAAATTTTTATTTCTTGATTGTTTGATTTCTTACAAACAATGGTGTAATAAATCAGAAGTTTTAGAAATATAAATCGTTCTGCATTGAAATTGACCTATAATTATTTTTAATAAATAAAATAATTTTTCAATTAAATACAAAAAAATAAATTGATGATTATAAATATGGTCAAAAAACCCCGATTTTGTGACCTGAAGGTTTGAAAGTTTTTTTATTTTTAATATTTAAAAGAGTATTAAATATTTTTTGTGTATTTAAAAAATAAACAACGGGCAGGTAGTGACCACACCACCAATGGGGCAACAGCCGGGGTATGGTCCCGCATTCACAAACTAACTTGATTGCATCATGTTGAAAAAATTTATGAAGGGAAGAAAAATTATCAAAAAATCTTTCCCTTCACTTATAATAAGATAATCTTTTTCAATAAGATGCAATCGGTGGTTAAAGCAGTGAATATACGGGACATGGTGTCCAGCTATTTTGCTTAGAAATACTTGAATACCATTTTTTTCCGGGCATTACGTTCTCCCCATCGTAGCATTTGCGATCAGGTTAACTGAGAAAATTTCTTAGGCATCAGATTTATGAATTGGTTTCACAGATATAAAGCTTTCTGTAAAATCAAATTTCTCTATATATTTCTGTTATTTTGATCTCTCGGATGAGAAGTATTAATGAATAAAACAGGCACGATTCTAGACCCCTTTTGGGGGGGGGGCAGTGCCCCCCCCCCAAAGTTTTTGATTGCCCTCCCCCCCCAAAATAATTGAATTTGCCCCCCCCCCCCAAAAAATACATAGTAATTTTATGTTTGCCCCCCCCCCCCCCCCAAAATTGAATTTGCCCCCCCCCCCCCCCCCCCAAAAAATACATAGTAATTTTATTTCTTCCGCATAATATAATTAGCTCCGTCAAAAATATTTAAAAAATATTATCCTAAAAATATTTATTTTTTTAAAAGTGTTTTTTTTCATTAATACTTCTTATCCGCAAGAGAGATCAAACTAACAGAAATATATAGAAAAATTTGATTTTACAGAAAGCTTTATATTTGTCAAACCAACTCATAAATCTGATGCCTAAGAAATTTTCTCAGTTAACAACAATCTTTTGTTAGAATATAATCTAGAACCAAAGAACCTGATCGCACAATGCTACGATGGGGCGAACGTAATGCCCGGGAAAAAAATGGTATTCAAGTATTTCTAAGCAAAATAGCTGGACACCATGTCCCGTATATTCACTGCTTTAACCACCGATTGCATCTTGTTGTAAAAGATTGTATTTTAAGTGAAGGGAAAGATTTTTTTGATAATTTTTCTTCCCTTCATAAATTTTTTCAACAAGATGCAATCAAGGTATTTAGTGAAAGCGAGACCATACCCCGACTGTTGCCCCATTGGTGGTGTGGTCACTACCTGCATTGTTTTTTTTAAAAATTACACAGAAATATTTAATCTCTTTTAAAAATTAAAAATAAAAAAACTTTTATATCTTCAGGTCACAGGGCCGAATCGGGGTATGACCATATTTATAATCATCTATTTATTTTTTTGTATTTAATTGGAAAATTATTTTATTTATTAAAAATAATTATAGATCAATTTCAATGCAGAACGATTCATAATTCTAAAAATTCTGATTTAATACACCATTGTTTGTTAGAAATTAAACAATTAAGAAATAAAAATACATTTGAAGATTTATTCAAAAATTGTTTTGATATTAATATTTTTTTAAATGACAATAATTTATCTATGAATAAAAGAAAAACTAAATCTAAAGATTTTTCTGATTTTTATTTATTTTCTACTCATAAGTTTGAAAATATTTTAAATATTAATGATGTAGAAAGTATTTAATTTAATATTATTGATTTATTTATATTTTGATAATAGATTTTTTACGGATAATAGTTGTTTAAATCTTCAGATTCCCTTTATAAATTTGATTAACCTTTATTTTAGATATAAATAAATTAGAGCCTCTTTTAAAAATAAGTAATATTGATAAAAATTCATTATCTAAAGAAATTGACGTAGCCAAAAATTTTTTAATAAGAAACTTAATAATTACAAAGAATGTGTTACTATTGATTTTGTTAAATTTTTATATGATTACAATGATGCGTTTTCTAATCTATTTAACATTTTTCCTATAAGTTTGTTAATTGGCTCTTCAACGTCGAGTTGTGAGGCCACATTTTCTTCTTTAAGAAGGGCTGACAAGTAGTGACCTGCTTAAAGGTGATTTGGTTCTTTTAGAACACGAAAAATCATTAACTAGGGGCGTTGAATTTTGATGAATATTGTAATTTAATTAAAATCCTCTAAGATAAAATAGTTTGATCAATATAATACACTGCTCATAATCAGCTAATTATTGCTTACTATTTTAACATGGTTGCAAACTTTTTTTATGCGCATTTAACGTTTATGTTCATGTTTTATTTAATTTTTTACCCTAATATTAATAACTAGTTATATATAACCACTGTTTTTTCATATATATTCTTCCAAATTAGCATACTTATACATTTTGTTTTCAGGATAATCAATCTTATTTCACTTTTCATTTTCTAAAATTTAAAGTTTTATATTATTCATTTTTATCATTCATATATATATCATATTTTTAATTTTCATGCGCAATGATATCAAATGATAAAATTATACTTACAATTAATTCAAATCTCATATCTTTTTAAGCAAATTTTAGTAAAAACAATTAATTTTAATTCACATATTCAATTTATAAACTCATTTTTTTTTAATTTAAGAATATAATAAATTACTATTAATTTGTTAAAAAATTTTGAACATGGATTCTATTATTGTACATGTATATTTTTTGCCGTGACCGAAGGTCACGGCCAATTTTGCCGCCGAAGGCGGCAAAAAATTTTTTTCTGCCCCCCCACGAGTTTTTTTTGCCCCCCTAAAATGGAAAAGCTAGAATCGGGCCTGGAATAAAAACCCTTTAAAAAAAAGTAAATATTTTTAAGATAATATTTTTTTGATATTTTTGACGGAGCAAATTTAATTATATTATGAGGAAGAAATAAAATTACTATGTATTTTTTTGGGGGGAGGGGGGCAAATTCAATTTGGGGGGGGGGGGCAAAAATAAAATTACTATGTATTTTTTTTTGGGGGGGGGGGGCAAATTTAATTATTTTTTTTTTGGGGGGGGGGGGGAAAAAAAAACTTTTGGGGGGGGGGGGCACTGCCCCCCAAAAGGGGTCTAGAATTGTGCCTGAATTAATATATAAATATATTTAGAAAAAAATACAAGATTGGAAATTTTTAAGTTTAATTGAGGCAATATAATGGTTTACAACATTTAAATTTTGTAAGGTCCATACAAATCCCAATTCATTTTCTAAATTCCAAAATCTTTTAATTAAACTTACGAATGTTTGTTAATATGTTTAAAAAAAGTCAAATAATTTTGGTCAATAATAAATGTCATCCTAAGATATTCAAAATATATAATGTGCTGGTACCTCTATGGACTACACAGTGCTAATCTTATTAAATGCCATGTTTTTTTCTTCTGTGCACAGTGAAGAAGTAGGGAAGAAATGCCTTGAATTGAAAATTCTCAAGTGAGGCTGAATCTTGATTCTAGGCTATTATCCATTTTTTGTAATGGGCACCCGAGACGCACCTGTTGAGGAAAATGAACATTTTATATCACGGTCGTCGATTTTTGTATTATATGTCTTTCTAACTGGCTAAATTAGCCGTGACCTCGGGCTTTTTTGATCAAAATGACAGATTTTGCGACTCTTAATATCACCCGCCTCTAAAGAAAAAGTTCAAGAATCTTTTTTTTATAAATATCTCTTGTAACATATATTTTCGAATAAAAAAAAAATAAAATCATTGTAATATATCATGTTTTTAAGTCAGCATTTAGAAAATAATAAAAAAATTTTGCGTTCAAGCGATACAACACGATTAAGCAGGTCAACAAAAATTTGATTTTTGAGCTGATTGACAGATCAAACTTGCCATGGAATTTATAAATTAGTTTTTATTTTAATCAGCTATAAACATTAAAAATTGTAGAAATATTAAAAAAACAAAAAAGATTCAAAAATAAAACAAAATTAATTTTTTTGCAGATTTACAACAGCTAAACTGTTATTTTCTTCTAAAAATATTTGTAAACTCGATAATTTATTGTGCCGCGAATTCAGTTTTATCTAAATAATGATGTAGATTTCATTAATTTTGCAATTTATATGTAATTTAAATTACTTTTTAATATATTATAATCCTTTACATAATTATTTGCAATAAGAATAGGAATATTTATATAAACTCTTCAAAATCTGTTTTTAGAGCCAATTTTTTCTTTAAGGGAGGATTTAAGGAGCTGAAGGCGTATGAATCTAAGAAAAGCATTTGTTTTTGAGAGAAGACCATCATGGATATGTATGCTTGTGTGTTTCATGAACTATTTTTTCTGATATTCATATTTGTTGACCTGTGTTATCGGTTTTTAATTGAAAACAGTAAATTAAGCTGTTTTGAATTTGCAAAAAAATCAAGTTATTTTTATTTAATTTTTGTTTGTTTGACATTTTTTCTAAAATTTTAAATGTTTATAGCTAGCCTACTAAGTTTGAATAAAATGATAAACAGGCTTTAGTTGGCAGGTTTGATCTCTATAGTTAGCTAACAAAAATTCGTTGACTTGTGTAGGAGATAATTGCTTTATATGTTTTATTTGCCATTTTATGACATATTTAATTGTTGCTAAGAGGCACATGAGCGTTTTTCCATAAAATTCTTATGGAAAAGATAAACATTGTGCTTAGTTTCTTTTAGAAAACTAAATGCCTTTAAATTACACATAAAACATTATTATGTGGTAATAAAAGATAAATGGCTTTTCTTGAATTTTAAATAAATGCAAAGTTGGCAAAAACAAAGGAATGTGAAAGAAAATTTATACCAAATAATTTCATAACAAACCCCCCCTCCCCCCCCCCCCCCCTCTCCCCACCTTGTACCCTAAACAACGAAGACCTTATTATTTTGGTAAGGAGGTGGAAAAATTTGCTCGTTTTCCCAAAGCTAGCCTATATATAAACTGGGATTGGGATCATCAAATACACCAGTAATTTTAAAGAATAACAGATTGATCAGTGCGTAAATAAAGTTATGTTGATATGGTAAATTAAAGATGTCCATAAAACACCGGTGCATGCAGGATTAGGAGTATTTGCTAAAAAACCACCCCCTCACGGTCGTTTTTTGAGGCCGCCATACCCTTTAGGGCTTTGGCACTTTTCTCCCGAACGTTAACGGGGCAATGGATATCATATTTGATAAATGTAGTCTGCCTGAAATAGAAAAATATTTAATTAAACTATCTATATGCTCTTGTGTTGTAGGTGAGAGTAAATGTATAATTTGTGATTCCTGGGATAAGTTGGAAGACTTTGACAAAATAGGAGTCATGTATTGCGCCCTAATCTCGTTAAATGCTGGGCATACACATAGAAAATTATGAATTGAGTTAACGAAGTTGTCATGACAGCACGGGCAATCTGACGGTGATAAAGCCTGTTTGGCCAGTTTAGCTTTTTTCAGATCCCACCAGTTATATGTCCTCATTTGTAAAAGAAGTTTTATTTCTTATGCAAATTTAACACTATTTTCACTGCTAATATTATTAATTATATCAAATAATGACCAAGTCGAGATATCGCACTATATTAGAAATGAAACCCCTAACTTTTTTAGAATTTTTTTTTCTATGTTATCTTTAAGATATAATTTAGTTTTTTATAGTTATATTACATCTTGAGACCAACGACCATTTTTTGGAGCTTGTCTTAGACTTAACTAAATCTTTAATTAACGTTTTTAAAGTAGGAGCTTTATTAAAAAATGAAAAGATTTTTCAGTTGCGTAAGCTTTAAAAGGTTCAATGTTAAAATCTTTGAGCGGATGTAATTTTGCGCCTAAAAGTTTTTTGCCGAATTTTCCAGCAATCCACCTGGTAATTTGGTCATGTAAAATAAATAGTGATTTAAGTTTAGATTTATAAAGACCGAAAAGTTCAGCGCCAAATGTTAATATTGGGAGAACACATGTAAGGTAAATGTGTCTCTTAACGAATGGGTCAGGCCAACTTGGGTTTAGAAAAAAGACCATTTCTTGATTTGGTTATTTTCGCATTTTGTCGATAAAGAGAGCATTTATATTCAAAAATTTAGAACATAATTAATGCGGTTGTTACAATTTTAAAAGTAAAAATGTTGCAGATGGGGGTCAGAAGTTATATATTTAGTTCAATCAAACTGGACCCAAGATTTAAAAATTTGTTGGATAAAAAAAGTTTTTTTAAAAAATTTAACGAAAAATGAGATTTTCTGAGATTTGCCGTTTTCATTTTGCTCCTTTAAACTAACTAGCAGCAGTCTTTTATCTTGGCCGGAATAAAACACTTCGGGTGGAATAGGGTTGCGATTTAATTTAAAGATGCCACGACAGAACAAACTTGTATAAATAAATTTCATTAAAAGCGCCTCAAACTCGCATTTTTTCTATAAGTTTTTTAAGTTTCAAAAATTAGATTAAAAAAAATTTTTTTTCAGTTTTTGAAGATTAATTAGAAAACTATTTAATTGATGATATCAAAATTTTTGACTTTTTGCTAAAATGCGTTTAATGACGTCAAAAAGTAAAAATTTTTCGTCTGAACGCGTCGTAAGAAAGAAAAAAAAGGGAAATTATCCTTTATATTTGCATCGAAACAAATGAACACCGCCAACTAAATTTTCAATTTGGTGCCGCGCCTATATCCAAGCCTAATACAAATCTTCTTTATAAATCAATAAAAAACATAGAACCTTAAAATAAATACCTAATTTCAAATTCATTTATGGTGGTTAGAATGGGACGCCAAACTACCAAATTAATTTTTTTTTGTATGATGGTATAACCATATATATTAAATGGACCTCTTATATATATAAGACGCACAAAAATAACTCAACTCACCGTAATGGGTGGTGTGAAACAGATGTGACGCACTTGGTTTCATGACGGAGGAAAATGTAATCAAAATGTTAGGGATACATTTTTAAAAAGCTCCAACTATACTATAAAAACATCGCATTAAAAACCCCATGAGAAATTATTATGGTTTATTTTATTTTTTTTGCGTGTGTTTTAAACATTTGTTTTTTCTTAATACTCTGAACATAAATGTAAATATTTACAAAAATGGGCTTTTACTTGTTTTCAAAATTTGGCATTACACAAGGTTTGGACGATGACACAATCAATGCTCAAGGAAATCGGTGGAAATAGAGGGAAAAAGGATAGCGGAACGGGAGAGGAAATGAGAAAAAGGTATGTAAGGAGTTTAGGAAGAATGAATATTTTTTTTACTCAGAATTATCAGGTCCATCCCGTACGCAAGAAAGGAAACCAATGTCTTGGGACGTGAGGCGTTTAATGAAAATTGGACACCACATAAAAAATGGCTAAGAAAGAGAGGCATGATGGAAGGAAGGACAATATTAACGTAATAAATATTCAAGGATAACTAATAAAACAGCCAGTGCAACGCATCTTTTTCCCTTTTTCCTCTTCCATTCTCATCCTTATCCCCTATTTCCGCCAGTTATAACGTCTTTTTTTTGTTATATATTTATGGTAACAGTTGGCCGGCCAGTTGATTTCGTAGACTTACTGCCGCTGGCATAGTATATGTGCGCAGTTTTTTGCTTCTTTCTTTTTTTTTCACATTATTTTATAGACTGATCTTTTTCAGCATTCAATTTTCCTTTCCCGTGTGCGTTAAACAATGGTTGACATCAAAGAAATGTATTTTGGTATTTGCGTAGGACTCTTATGTATTTTTAACGTATTTTGTATATAGTTTTTTTTCCCGTACATTTGAATTAGGTGTTGAAGAAGGGATATGTGTCCAAAATGTGTCGTTGGCATTTGTTCACTCTCTTTTATAATAATAAAAACAAATCTGATGGTCAGTGTTTAATAATTTGTAAAAGTTACAGTTCAAAATTTTTGGCAAAATTAGCCATATTTTGAACTCAACTCTTTACCATTTTTTACCCCCCCCCCCCCAATTTGAAAAAATTTAAATGAAAAAAAAAAATTCCTTTCTCTTGCAACTCACCTCAAAAATTCCTAATTTTAAAAATGAATAATCCTCAAAAAAATGCATTTTGTTTCTTTTCTCCTCAAATGAGCTCAAATGGCTTCTCCGAACAAGCTGAATAGCCAAGTGAACTCAATTGAAAAGTAAAAATCTGGAATTTCTGCGTTGTTAATGTTAATAGATACAAAAAAGCCATAATGCTAATGTTGGGCTTTTTAAAGTTAAAAAAAGTCTTAATATATACTCTTGTTACTATATTTGCAAAAATATGCGATAATTCAGGGTCTATATGCATTTAACTCCCTTTATAATTTATTCTTTTGTAATTTTTTTAAGTATAATAAATTCTCATTTTTTTATTTAAAATTAGGATCATATACTGACCATTTATCCCAGGGTGTGTCCATCAGAAAGTAAGGCTGTGACTTCTTTGCCACCGGCAAATGAAGAAGCAGAATTTTTGCTTAGAAAATTTAAACGAGTTTCTAGTAACTATACCTCAACCGGTTTAAAAAAAAAGCTGCGATTGGAGTTTGCGTTCCCTGAAAACGACTTTAACATTCTCAAATATTGAAAGAGTCATCCCGACAGGACTTTAAAAAAACTTACTTTCGCAATATATTGTAATATTCAATTTAGTAATAAAAAAATTATATTAGAAATTGTCAATTAATTATATGAATAGATCATTTATCTTGCGTGACCACACAAAATTTATTTTATCTCTTTGCAAGGCCTATATCGCAGACAAGTGTGGAACGAAGCTTATTATAAATCCAATAAGCAGAAGTTTCAATTATACAATATCTATATAAATTCAGATAGTAAGTAAAATAATATAAAAATTTCTTTAAATCCTAAATTTAATGCATAAAATATGCTATTTTACTTAAATTTTAGGTGGTTTTTTTTTACTGCCACCCCAAGCGTTTTTTTTGCCACCCCAAATGGAGAAAGCTAGAATCGGGCCTGGTCACATTTCACATTGCTGCAAGGAGCCTAAAAACTCCTTTTTTCCAATAGTTTTGTGTATAAAGCCCCTGTCAATCATTCAATTTGACCGCCCACAAATATTCATTGGATAATATGCAAATGCTTATACATTGAAGTTTTCTAATTTTGGCAGCCAAAATTACCTTAGGCAAAATGTTGCATATTTGTTTTTTCAGAGAACTTTAAGATTATCAAGGGGAAGAACTGCTGGCCAAATTTGGGTATAATTGCTTTTGAGTGTGAATTAATTAAAAACAGGATTTAGTACCCAAGAATACCAAATTAAGGAAATATTATTAAAAAGTTAATAAATTTAAGCTTGGTTCTTTAAAAAACTTATGAAAATTTTGATTATTATAATAAAATGTAAAAATAACAAACATGAGTTTGGCCATATAAAAAAACTAAGTTTTCCAAAAATTGCCCGGAGTGCCTCACTCCGACTCATTTGAAAAAATTCCATATTGAAAAAAAAAGAAAAGAGGTTTATCAATACTATCTAAACTCCGTTTTACCAAAAAATAAAAAAACTGAGTCCTTTTTTATTAAAATGAGGAATATTCATTTTTTTGTAAATGAAAATTTTTCATTTGAATATTTTTCACCCCCGTGAAAAAGCGAATTCCCTCATGTTCACTTTTTCTTTCCTCACCATTCACTAGAATTGAGGGAATTACTGCGGCTGAATTCTTTTTTATTAAACACTGCTGATGGTAACTA
>JAUIRJ010000652.1:0-11047 GCA_030555515.1 Acutogordius australiensis
GGTAAAAACATGTGAGTTGTGAATCTCTAGATTCTTGTAATGGCTGCGGCTAATACTTTTTTCTAAATTGTAAAAAAAATTTCTAAAATAAAAAAAATTTTAGCGGCTAATATTAAAAAATGAGAATTTAGGTTTTTTTGGTCGTTTTAGGATATGCCTAACAGAATATTTTTTTAAATAAATGCGTGCAATTTCGTCAAAATTTTTTTCCACTAGCCGCAGCTAATATTGCTAACGCACTTTATTTATACAAAAAATGGGGCAAAAACAATTATTAAAAAATATTAAAAATTAGTTTTCTAAAATTATCTTATAAAAGGTTATAAAATTAGAGGAAGCCTGAGCAATCAAAAAATTTGGATTTTCCATTAGGACGCGAATAAAATCTATAAAAAATTTTTATATAACCATTTAAATACGCAATTTAAAAAGTTGTTAATTCTAATTGATATTACTTAAAATACTTTATTTTTAATAAAATTTTAAAAATATATTTAATGGCTTCAGATTCGTTTTATTTTTTAAAATTTTTAAATTTTTTCCTGACATATAACGCTTTTTTAAAAAAAGTTGCCAATTTTTGTTATTATCATTTAGATAGTTTTTTTGAAAGAAACATTTTTAAAAAAATTAAAAAAAAGAAAATAAAAAAAAAACTCAAAATTTTTTAAATTTAAAAAAAAAAATAAATTAAGCCTTAACGCGCCCCTACAAATATAAATGTCTATCACGTTTTATAAAAAATATTTTTTGTTTGATTTTTTTGAAGTGTGGGGGGTGGGGGGGGGGGGGGGGGGGGGGTGTAACGCAGTCAGTTGCTATGGTGGGGTCCATATATACGGACCCCAAAGTTGAATCTCTATAACTTCAAAAGTTTTAAAGCTATGATCTTTATTTTTTTTCTTGTTTTGAAAAGTAGTACGTGCTCTTAAAGGCTAATTTAAGTTATCATTAATATTGCAAATTTTACACAAAGTAGAAAAAAATCTAAAAAAATGAAATTTTTATTTTTCCATTATTTATTAAATAAATAATGTAAGTAAATAGAATCAGCGCTGTTAATCTGACCCAAGGCGGGTCGTTGACCGCGACCCACCGGCGACCCAAAACCGGGTTAGCGCCCAAAAACTACCGGGTCAAACGCCCGGTTGTTTTGTTGAAAAATAATAATACAATAAAGAATATTATTTTTTACCCTTTTATGTGCGTAGAGGGGAAAGGAAAGAGGAATTTTATTGTGTGTTGTGAGAAATTAAAAGAGTTTTTCGTAGTGCGCAGATTGTTCTCTTAAATACTTCCATAAAGAAAACAAAGGGTAAAGTTGTGAAATAATTACCCTTGAAAATTAAAAACTTCTTATTTTTATTAGCTTTTTCAAAATTTTTTGATTTGGATTACCTAATCCCGGTCGATAATGTTAAACATAGGTTTCAGATATTCTTCTAAATATTTAAAGACCTCTACCTATTTATTTAAGAAAATCCCATTATAAATAAATAAAATATTTGTCAAAAATATAAATTATGCATTTATAAGGTCTAGAAACCTGTAATTATTTGAAATTCATGTATTTTAGATAATCCAAATTTTAATCTTAAAAAGGAAAATAGACGCTATGAACTATTTAATTATGTAATAAGTGTTAATTTTTATTATTAAAAATATATTTTTAAAATTATTTATCCTTTTAAACAAAGAAATAACAATATTTTTAGAAATTTGAATGTTAGCTATTTCTATGGACCTGGTTTGACCTATTTTTTTACCAATTACACATTTAAAAATAATCCTTTTGACAAGATAAAATTTGTTTCGAAAGGTGTTTCAAAACAACAGCCTGGCCATTAAATTTTGCTTAAGGAATAATAGCTAATTTTTGTTCAGTTTATTTTTAAAAAAAAACCCGAAAAAGGGAGGTATCAAAGTTGGATGTGGACAAGAAGTCACTTTTCAAATCTCATTCATGTAAAATTTAATAAAAAATTGAATATTTTTAAATTATATCTCTAAAAAAACCAAAGTGTTGTTAAATCGATCTTCTCAAAATTCAAGAAGGGGGAGGGGGTTGGGCTTAATTTTTAATGTTTTTTCGTAAATTCTAATTAGATATAAATTAGCTCCCTATAATTAGATATTTTCCATTAATATCTAATAAAACAAGATTAAAATGGTATTTTATGCATATAAAGCCTATAACAGCCGATAAAGTAACGGAAGTGAAAAATAATTTTTATGTTTAGATCCGGCTTATTATAAGACCCATTATTTGACTGCTTTTTAGCTTTTAAATCTTAGGGTATTTTAATTATGATCAAACGACCCAAACACGCCGGTTTTTGATTTTGGGTCCGACCCGGGCATGTGCCGGTGGGTCGCCGACCGGTCGCCAATGGGTCACCGGGTCGTATTAACAGCCCTGAATATGTATCAATATTATTGATAAAATTGTGTTTTTAGGTCTAGTAGAACATATTTGGAAAGTTTCATGAGAAAATTTTTTTGGCTATTATTTACCTTAAAAACTAGATATTTTAAGAAATAATTTATCATTATTATACACTACAAACATTTTGTTTACATAAATGAAAATTGTTAAAAAAAATAACTAGAATACAAGGTTGCAATTTCTTTAATTTAAATTTAAATAGAGGCAATAACATGGTTTTCAGCAATGTGAAAGGGTGGGGTCCATATGGCCCTACTTAGACCAAATTTTAATTACTAGTTTTGTTTATTATATATTTATGAAAAAAGTTACAAAAATTTAGCCCATAATATATGATATTTTTAAAATCGAAATTTAAGATATGCTGGAGTCCATATGGACCCCACAGTGCTAATCGCGGGTTAAAATAATCTTAATTCAAAATTTAGATTTCTTGACAATATAATTACACAATTTTAATTTACCTCTTTTTTCATCTGATCTGATGTTGACCACTATAAACATTAGCTGTTTTATTTTTTTTGGTTTTGACATACTTGCCTTCTAAAATCTATAGTTGAACATAATTTGGAAAAAAGATATAGTAATTACTAGTTAAAAAATTTAATATAACCCGTTATTTAGTTTTTTTACTAATTACCATGACCTATATCTTAATTAAATTTTGCAACCTATATTAGTTCCAACAAAGCCCTAAAATACCCATATATTTTTTTTTAAATGCTTTTTTAATTCGCTGATACAGGATTCCAAAATCAATGAAAGTTCGGTCCTGAGATAAAAATAAACGAAATTAATTCACGTTAGATTGACATGTTTTAAACAATTTTTGATGAAAAAAATTTTGTTGAAGTCATTAGGCAAATAATTTTAATATTTATTATTATTATTGGCCGGTTTTAATTTTTATTTAAATTTAGAAAATAATTAGCCGGCTTCGACAGAGTTTGTGAATTGCAGGCAACAAATGGTTTTTCCATTTAACCAAGGGCGTAGTAAGTTGTAAAGCTTGGGGGGGTTTCAGAAAAAAATTTTGCCTAGTTTGAAATCTACTGATTCTTTGTTACTTAATTTTGCTTTTTAAAATTTGAGTAATCATTAGGGACTTTTATAAATAATGTTTATATAAACAAACATATATTAAGGGGGGGGGAGGGGGGATATGCACTAAAAATTTCAATTTGGGTGGGGATATGGCATGCTTGGGGGGGGGGGGGTTCATCCCCAAACCCCTCCCCTCCCTCTTCTACGCCAATGCATTTAACGCATCTTGGATAAAACAATTATGTAATTTAAGCTTTTTTACTGCTGCTAGACAAGCCACAGTTGCTAATACCTATTGAGCAGCAAAATAGGGGAGAGCAGGACGAGATGGTTGTTTTTTCAATATTTGATTATAACTTTTTTTTAAATGATCTATTCAATTATGGTATAAAAAGATAGGTAGTTTAAAACTGTATTTAAATCATATGCAACTTTAATTTAAACTGTTATATTTTAACAGATATTTCGAGTCAAAAAAATCATTTTTTTCCGCCACTTCGCCCCAACAACGGGGTGAAATGGTGTATAAAGGGGGCGAGATGGTTGGTCAAAAAATTAGTTCATAATAAACAACAAATAATATATAAGGGGGTATTAGACATTTTTATTTTAAGATAATTAAAACATATATAATGATAAATATTTATTTAAAAAATTTTGAATTTTTGAGGTTCTCCTTTTCTTAGGCTTGTTAACAATAGGTTGGAGCAATTACAAACTCATCTTTTTTAATTTTGTTTCAAGTTATGTATCCTACCTGTTTAGCACCTCTAAGGACTTTATCTTAAACATTTAACTATGGTCATTCCAGTCTCATCAGCATTCCAGATATTTTCAGGATTAATTTGTTTTTCTTCTGAGATTTTAATAAGATTGTCAAAAAGTTTTGCAAGCTCAGGCAAGACTTGTGGCTTCGAAGCCTTAAATAAACTTCTTGTTTTTCTAAAAAAACAGGGTAAACCAATCTTTACCAGTTCTTTCATCCTTTATCCAATTATTAGGAATTTTTTTATTTAAATTAACAGCATAAAAGTAGGCAAGCTTAGTTATGTAATTTACAACACTTTATAAAATAAACATGAAAATATCTTTTGGGCTTAATCCATGGTACAATCTTGCTGCTTCTAATATATATTCAACTAAACCCTTTTCTTCTTAAGGAAAAAAAATATGTAGTCCTTATTAGGAACAGCCTTAATTTTCTTCTTAAAATAAATTACTTTTTTGATATTTGGGCAATATTTGTACTATTGCCGGTTTTTAAATCCTTTAAAGCTAATTGTATACCATTTTCGTTATAATCACGTTTTTCGCTTGTAATTTCTCATAATAATAAACAGCTGATAAAAATTTAAAAAACCACCTCACCCCCAACCACATCGCCCCACACCCTCTTTGATATATAAAATCAATATATTACAAATAGTTTGGCGTTTTTAGGAGGCTTAACATATAGAATAGTTGAATGACACTTTTTTTTAATAGAAAAAACCTATATTAGTTATTTATTTCATGGATGTTTTGATCAAGCGTAAAAACAAATAAAAGTTTTTTCGATGAATAGTGCTTAAAAAACAGTTTATTTACCCTATTTTTTTAATAAAAGGTTTTTTAAAATTTTTTCTCATATTCAGGTTATGGTTATCAAAATATATTTTAGAACCCAATTTCAACCAATTTAATTTTACAGTGCCCAAAATATTTGAAAAAATCACTTCGCCCCATTTGCCACCTCGCCCCGCTCTCCCCTACATTTAAATTGAAAAGCTTAAAACAATTTAAAAAATTATTTTTTTAATGATTTCTTTGCTAGCTCTTGATGTTAAAACAAATATCAATGTTAGAATGAATATGTTTATATAAACATAAAAGCATAACATCCCCATAATGGCCTTAAGCATGCATATTTTCTGTTTTTCATAATTTCTTCCGCCTTCGGCTTTTTAGAATCCTTTAACATCGAAAAAATTGTTTTTTTAAACAAATTAACAAATTTTGCGACCTTAAACCTTAAAAATAAGTACAAGAATATTTTTTTATATTAAATCTCCTTTAACTTACATTTATCATATCAAATAAAAAAAAATTAAAATGTCAAGCTCTTACATCTGCATTCAGATAATAAAGAATCAAGTTTAAATACGACACAATATATTATCGGTTTTTAATAAAAACTATTTTTTAACAGTTTAGCTGTTTTGAATATGCAACAAATATTTTAATTCATTATTGTTTTTGAATCTTTTTTGTTTTTTTTGTGAATTTTTTTTCTAAAATTTTAGATATTTATAGCTGTTACTAATTTAAATAAAAACGGTAAACGGATTTATCCTTAATATCGTAGGATCTCTATAGTTAGCTCATAACTCTCAGATTTGTTGACCTGTATAATAAGTACATATATGGCATGGCGTGCTTAAACTAATTCGACACTTAAAATTTTTTATGGGTTGAATCATGAGTTTAATACATCCATACTAGTGCATAAAATTTAATCAATTACCACTGCAAATAGCTAATTGGTAAAATAATAGTTCTTAATAGAAAAAATAACTTATTAATTATATTAATCGGCTTAGATAGCTCAGTGGCAAACCTCCTCCCTTAGACGCAGGAGGTTGCGGTTGCGAGTTCGAATTCGTGCACAGTAGTTTTTTCTTCGGAAAAATAGCATACATGTGCAACCACTTTAAAGCTTCTGGCCTGCTTAAGCAGTAGGTCTTAAACGATATGTCTAAAAGTAAGAGCCTAGGCTAAAAACCTAGGACGCCGGCGTGGGTGCAAATCTTACTATTTAACCCGTCGGCAATATTAATTGTTTTGCTCGGGTTAAAGAGTCAAAGCCCTAATACCAAAAAACCAAATTTGAATAATTCTAATTTTGCGATGAGACTACCTAATAGAAAATTTTATTTTGCATATTAATATTGTAACTTTTTTTTATCTCAAATAATGTGAAATAAAATTCGTAAGTATATCAAGCTATATAAATATTTGACATCCCATTCTAAAAAAGACATGATAAATTATCGGTTTTTAAATAAAAATATTAATTAATTTTTGAATTTAACAGTTTAAATGATTTAAATATATAAATAAATTGTTTAAATATTTTATTTTTTTTTTTTTACATTTTTTTAACGATTTTTAATGTTTACTGCTGGCTTACGATTTTGATTAAAAAAATTTGATTAAAAAAACGATGAATGGCATTTCTGAAGTTAGCACATAAGTCTCAAAATTTTTTGACTGTAATTAACGTCAATGTCAATTTTATACAAATAATTTATTAGTGATTTAAATTACTCTAGTACAAACGACTTAAACTGCTTGAGAACCTGTTGTATCAAGCAAGTTAAGTAGCGCTTAGGTTAATAATTGAATGGATGACGACCAACCAATCTAAAAGAGTTGTTGAGAATTGCAATATTACAAGTATATTAAAAATTTGGTGACCAGATGTTAACGTCTAATCATTTACAAGAACAAGATATATTAAAAAATTCAATTTTAAATTTTAAAATTAACTATGAATTTTTATTTTTACTTATATTTTTTCAACAACTAATATTTAAGCTCTAAAAAATTTAATTTAAGCAAAAAATGATTATTTAAAAATTATTATAATTAATAGTTTAGAAAATTTCATTAAAAAATATTGTAGTTAGTGCACATTCGCGCTATTAATCAAAATGACTAATAATCTTTCATTATAGGGCTCTGAATGTAAGAAATTGTGAGTTATAAAAGTAAATTAATTTGGCTTTGTTTTAATCTCAATTATGAATTTCCATTTAAAATATTTAGCGATTATAATATTCTTTATTAAAATAATATTAAAAAATATAGATATAATTTAAAAGGGTGAAAATTAAGCAGAAATTTGAAAGGTCAACAAATATCAATGGCACAATCGTCAATTTTATGAAAACATAAAAGAATTTGTCTCCATTATGGCCATATCTAATATTTTGATCAAATTGACAGACCGAGAATTACCCTAAAAAGAAAAAATTTAAAACACATTTTTCATATAATCTCTTGTAAATATTTATCATATCAAATAATGAGAGATAAATTTTTTAGTATTTCAAGCTCTTATATCAGCATTTAGATAATACAAAATATTTCGCGTCTAAACTTATACGACACCGGTTTAACCGAAGTTTTATTTGAAGTTTTAATTTAACAGTTTGTTGTAAATATATAATTTCAATTAATTTTTGTTGAATCTTTTTTGTTTTTTCGGCATTTTTCTAAAAATTTTAATGTTTACAGCTGACTAACTAGGTTTATATAGAAAAAATGGTAAACGGATTTGAAAATCCTTAATATGGCAGGTTTGATCTCCGTAGCTCATAACTCTCAAAATTTTGTTGACCTGTGTTACAGTATCCTAATTTTTTTATATAAATTAATTCGTTGGCCTTTTCGCCGTATTTAGCCTTTTTTAATTAAATATATATGATTTAAATTGTATAGGTCAACAAATATAAATAGAAAAAATTTTTATAAAAATATTATGAATACATCTCAATGGCCTTTTCTCATATATGTTTTCCGTTTTTGGCAGTTTCTTCCCCCTTCGGCTATTTAGATCCTGTCAATTTCGAAAAAATGGCCTTTTCAAATTGACAGATTTTGCGACCTCTAGAGTTCCTACATAAAACTCAAAATTCTGTTTTCATATAAAAATCTACCATTAGTTATATTTATCTTCTCAATGAGAATAAATTTTTAATTTTATTAATTAAATCAACTTTAAATTATACAATATGTTTGGTACCCCAACAATATCACCCAATTTATTATCGGTTTATCTAAAGTATTATTTAAGTTTGAATTTAACAGTTAAACTGTTCTAAATATAAAAACAATTTTTTTCAATATTTTTGTTTTTGTTTCTTTTTTGTTTTTTTGACATTTTTTATAAAATATTTAACGTTTATAGCTGAGATAAAGTTTGAATAGAAAAAACGGTAAACAAATTTGAAATTCTCTAAGAGGGCAGTTTTAATGCCAGTAGTTAGCTTTTAACTTAAAAATTTATCTGTGTTATTTATAAATCATTTTACGCCCGATTAGCCGTCAGATTGTCACGAACCTTAAGAAATAAGTAACAAACAAGTTGTTTTAAGTCTTTTCCCCCCATTCCAAGGCCGTTAGGTCGGTAATAATAGATGTGATGATTCAAGCTAAAGCAGCAGATTTGAAGGAAAAAGGCTATGATATCTACTGCATCAAAAATATTTCCTTCCTTGTTGCATGTAATTATCAACATGATTTTTACACATGCAGCTGGTATGTAGCAAGCCAGCGTCCAGGTCAATATTCTTAGCATAAATATTGTTGGGTCTTGATTTTGAATGGATCGGTTCCTATTTTTTATAAGTTGATCCCTCGGTCCTCGAGGAGTTGGGTTCGGGCAAGGCGTGATGGCTGTTGACGAGCAAAGATTGCTCGTGCTTACTACCTTTAGTAATTCATTATTTCTACGTTCGTGCGGTTTAAGTGTTGCATCAATATTATTTACAGTTTTTACATTGGTAGGAAAATCCAAACCGGGGCAAGATCGAGGCAAAAGTTCATCCTTCATGTTTATTTTGGATCCTTTGGGTATTGTATTAGAAGGGTTAGGAGGGCTGGTTGCGTTTCTTAATTCGGCCTTTTTAGAAGCGTATGACCTCAAAAATAAAAGTGTTTTATTACAAAATTTTGTTGCCAACATATTGTAAAATAATAAAGATAACGTTTTGACAAAGTCAGTCACGACATATTACAAAAGTAGACCTATGTCTTACATAAAAACCCGTAAACGGTCACAGAATTTTTAAAATTTTGATTTTTTTTGGGTTATAATTTGGTTAAAAAATGAGTTTAACTCTATTTTCGAATTCTTTTATTTTGTAAAAAAGTTTTTTTAAATAATTTGCAATTTATATTTTTGAGTTTACGCAACTCGTTTCTGACAAAAAATAAAATATCTAAAATCAAAAAAATAAAAAATAAGATACAATCATGTGTTTTTTTTTATAAATATGTGTAGCCATCATAAAAAGATTTTAATCTGAGTTTGAACACGGTAACACCACATATAGATCTAAATCAAAAAAATGGATTATTTGCCTATAGATATGTATAAGTTTGGCCAGCAAGTAAATAATCAAGAAAAAAGAAGGAACAAATCCTATATAAACGTAAAGGAGCTCCACTTTCTAGCTTAAAAATGGCTCATCAAGATATTAATAATAAAAACGTGCTTGAAAAATGCAAACGGATTAATGAGAAGACACATATGTGCATGCGAATATCATATAGCACAGGTCAACAATTTTTTGAGAGTTATGAGTTAACTACACAGATCAAACCTGCCATCTTAGGGAATATCAAATCATACCGTTTTTCCTAATCAAACTTAGTTAGTCAGGTATAAACATTGAAAATTTTAGAAAAAAAGGTCAAAAAAAAACAAAAAAGATTTAGAAGCAAAAATTAATTGAAATTTTATTTTTGCACAATAGCTAAACTGTTATTCAAATAATATTATTATTAAAAACCGATAATATATCGTGTCGTATTTGAGTTTGGACGCGAAATATTTTGTATTATCTAAAGGCCGATGTAAAAGCTTGATATATTAATAAAATTTATTTTTTATTATTTGTGATTAAAAATATATAGGATTTTTATATGCAAAAAAGATTTATAAATTTTTTCTTTTTAGGGTATATTCAGATCTGTCAATTCGGTCAAAAAAGGCCATTTTTCGTTATAGACGGATCTAAGGAGCCAAAGATGGAAGGAAACTAAGAAAAACAAAAATACATATGAGATTAGGTCATCAAAAGGATGCTTATTTTTAAAAAAATGGAAACCTTATTTTGTATATTAACAATTTTTGAAATTTAAATAATATATTTATTAGAAACCTATAATACGTGGTGTCGTATTTAAATTGAAATGCCAAATATGCTCTATTATATCGAAAGGTTGATGTAAGAGATATACATAATTATTTTTTTTATTTTTTAGGGTAAAAAATATATGTTACAAGTAATTTTAACATAAAAAATTCTTCAATTTGTTCTCTTTATGATATTATCGAGGTCGCAAAATCTGTTGATTTGGTCAAAAGGCCATTTTTTTGATATAAATGGAGCAAAATCTCTGAAAGTGAAAAAAATTACAAAAATGGAAAATATATATGAGAAAAGGCCATCATGGGGACATTTTCAGACATTAAAATTGGCCGATCTGTGAAATAATAAAGGCCATATCACTCCAGACCCCAACGCCTTTTTTAACATATATTTTATCGAATATATATTGTCAAATTTACTTGTATTTAAGGATGAGTGCAATTTTTACCATACACATGAGGAGCAGTTGGATGTAAATTGTAAAAATTTCTGCAATCGTCCCACTAACTACGAGATAATCGTTTTTTTCTATAGTAGCTGGATGGATATGAACATCCATGAAATATTTATAATATATCCCATCGTCGTCCTTAATCGGGGCATCGTAATATTCCTTCATGAATGTCATATTAGGTAG
>JAUIRJ010000653.1:0-11045 GCA_030555515.1 Acutogordius australiensis
TTTTATTCGAGACGACCATAACTATAATTTATGGGAAACAAAATTATAATAAAATTTTTTCTAATTACCTATTTTTAAAAATCTTGCTAACGGCTTTGGCCATTCATATTAATTAAAAATGTCTTATCTTTTTCTATGTGTTCACCGTTATTCGTATCCTTAAACTTTTAAAAACAAATTAAAAAAATTTTTAAAAGTTTTGTTATATTCAAGAATAAGTTTAAAAACTTGTTGGACATTTCAGAAAAAAATATTAAATATTGCTCATGTCTTCTTTATTAATTGAGAAAAATTAATTGTGCAAAAAAAATTATAACTGCATATCAAAATTTACTTGCAAATTTTCAAATTGACTTCAAAAATTTGCCTTGCCTTTTTCTCATTTAAAGTTTTAACACAAGCTTAACCTGGCAAACAAATATGTAAACACGAAAATATATCAAAGGTGGCCAAATTTAACTTGTCTCCAATTGTTAGAAATCGAACAGGACTAGCATTTTTAATATAATTCCACAATAAAGTAATTAAGGAAGTGATCAAGAATGTTTAAATATTAATATTTATTATTCAGCCATAGGATGCCCTAGCCTTTCAATACCGTATAAAGGACAACTGATAACATGTGATAAAAGTGCCCCACATTCCGTTAATTCGAGCTGTTACCAAAAATGCCAATCTAATTATTACCCATTGATGGGAGACGGTATTAGACAATGTTTAAGCAATGGCCGCTGGTCTGGTCACGAACTAGTTTGTTCAAGTATAACCATGATAACAAGATGAATTAGATTCTGCATATTTCAAATTTCTTATTGAAAATATTATATTTGGTATAGTCTTAATTTAGATTGCATCTAATTAGTTAAAGGAGCCTATATATAATCATTTTTCTCGCTGGCTAATTGCTTAAGTTGCTCTAATTTAAAAGAATGCAGACCATTGGAAAAGCCATCGATGGGAATACTGAATTGTGGATTGAAGGGTAAAACGGTTGTTTGTGCTACAGTATGCGACAAAGGGGCTGTGCAATTAGACTCCTTCGTTTCGGACCATCATTACACGAGTGATGCCGGAGCATCTGAATATCTTTGCGATGAAACCTCGGGGCAATGGTACCCACATTCAAATCCCCCGAGCTGCAGTGGTAAAATATTTATAAAGTTAGTATAGTCTTATATGAACAATGTATATGAGGATCAATGATTTAAATTAATATTGTTTCTAATTTAAAAATTATTAGGCATAATTAAGTGGTATTCAGCAGTAGGTGCAAAATAGAGTTTAAATCGCGCTATTATCCGGCTCGGCCGCCGGAATTATTCTTTAAGGCCCATGGCCCGAAAATTTATAGATTTATAGGTATGTGGGGACTTTGAAATGCATAATTTAAAACAGAGAGGGAAAAATGTCATTATGGAATATCAGTTCCAGGCGTAGTTTGCGGCCAAGACTCCTTAATTGAGGATTTTAAAGAAAATTTTGTTCAATTTAAAAAAAGGAGACAGAATTTTTTGGTTATAATTGAAAAGAATTTAAGCATTAAATTTTTTGCAAATTTATCAGATGTCCTTAAAAAGTTAGATTGTAAGAAGTCATTCACATAGCATGCGTAAAAAATTGAAAAAAACTTTATTTTCTATATGTTGTTGTTGTTGTTTTTAACCACTGTGAATTTTCAATATGGATGAAGATGGCTCGGAGGTGTGAGCGAGCTTAGAGGCGGCTAGAATAGGATTTGTCCATAGGTCTAATGGAATAATCGGGGTGCCACGTGATGGGCATGAGAGCCAGAGGTGTAGGCTGTCTGCGGATTTTTTGCAGTCGTAACACATGTCGTCAGATGCATAGACGCGGTTACGAAAATCGGCTTGTAGGTAGCAAAAGCCAGATCTTAGTTGTGAAAGAAGACACCTCTCTCGTCTAGAGAGAGTGGTTTCGGATACATTAGAACTTCGCTTGCATAAAATGACCTAGGAAAACAATTCTGTTACGAGAAATTGTTCGTAATCTTTTAATTTTATATATACTAGTTTTGGTCCCTCCCATTATGACATCTGTTTTCGGTACCTTGGCGATATATAAATCCTTCAAATTTTCAACCATGGATAAGGACCAATCGTCGCAAGCGTTTCCCCTTATAAGGAACATAAACGATTTGAAAAACTTTTGCAAGGATAAAGTTTCCGACCTTTCAAATCTTATTGGTTTATTGAATCCACTTAAAAACATTAATGAAAGCACGCTGAGCAAAAAATGCACCAAACTACAGGAGTTCAGCTGTTCTATTGAATCAATGAAAATAACAAAGATTGATTGCGACACCGGTCCAAATTTAACGGTTACGCTTAAGACTAGCAATCAAAATTATGATGATACCAATGTTGGAAAATTAAACGAGGACACAGATTTTGAGGTTGACTACGACAGTTTTTCAATGAAAAATTTACCAAAACAAGCTTCTGTAATGCGTTCAGTCCGATCGAACCTCATAATATTTTATTATGACTTTCTCTTGGTGGTTAAAAAGTACGGATGTCTTTTTTAATGAATATTAGTATATCACAGGTCAACGATTTTTTGAGAGTTATGAGTTAACTACAGAGATTAAACCTGCCAACTTAGGGAATATCAAATCCGTTTACCGTTTTCCTAATCAAACTTAGTTAGTCAGTTATAAACATTGAAAATTTTAGAAAAAAAGGTCAAAAAACCAAAAAAGATTCAAAAACGAAAATAAATTGAAATTTTATTTTTGCATATTTACAATAGTTAAACTGTTAGATTCAAACTTCAAATAATGTTTTCATTAAAACCCGATAATATAATGTGTAGTATTTAAGTTTGGACGCGAAATATTTTGTTATATCTAAATGCCGATGTGAGAGCTTGATATATTAATTAAATTTATTTTTTATTATTTGTGAATAAAAATATAAGTTACAAGGGATTTTTATATGCAAAAAAGATTTTTGTATATTTTCTTTTTAGGGTATACTAAGATCTGTGAATATGGTCAAAGGTCATTTTTCGTTATAGACGGATCTAAGGAGCCAAAGACGGAAGAAACTAAGAAAAACAAAAAATATTTATGAGATTAGGCCATCATGAGGATGCATTCTTTTATGTTTTCATAAAATTCACGCTTCTGACATTGATATTTGTTGACCTGTGAGCTAGGGCAACTATAAATAAGGCTTTTAGAATTATAATTAAAACTGCTACCACTTATACTGCCTATAAAAAGATTTAATTGTGATTATGATTAAGTGACTGAAAGACGAAATTAAAATAAAAGACTTATTGTTTTGCATAAAAAATTCATTTCATAGCTTAGACCACATGCAAATTGAATTTTATTTTCGTAAATCTTCAATTTTTTTTTCAAAATTATACAAAATTTATGTTTTAAAAATAACTATACTATGTGCTTAAACTAAATCTAGGGAATTTTTGAAAAAATGTGTTAATTTACAAATAAAAATTTTTAAAATTTAATGAAAATATAAACTCACTATCCCCTTAGCTAAATTAACATTTTAAACGCATTTTGCTTATACGTTGAATAACGAGTCTCAGAAGCTCGATGAAAGAAAGGCGTGTTTCTTTTTTTCGAAGGTTAGGTTTTGATAAAAAAAATTTGAGGTACAATTTGTAAAATAACTGAATGGAAGAAGGGCTTTTTTAAGAGCTTAAATAATTTTATTGTCTTTTGGCCCTTTAATATGGCATCGCCACTTATTTTAGGTGAATAAGATTATTTTTTATTTAAAATTAAAAATTTATTTCAGAAAACAGTTTAAAAATAAAATTAAAGACGCGTCACTTATTAACGATTTCCAAGTATCAGATAAAGATAAACATCGGTCGATTAGCCAAAACAGCGAACTTCTTAATTTGCGCGTCGATGAGGTGAAAGTGGATCACGTTTGCAATGAAGGGCACATTATAGTGGGTGAAAGCTGTGGTAATGTTTAAAATGCATTCTAACCTCAATGTAAATATGTTGCAGGATATTTAGATTTTTGAAAGAGCTCAAAATTAAAAGGCACTTAAGAGTCTAATTTTTGTGAGCATATTTACCCTTAATAAGTGACCCCATTTATGAAATATTAGTATGTATCAAATAAAAACTAAATCCTAATTTAAGTGTATCCTCTGTTTGCTCAGATCCAATTTCCCTTCTCTTTCTCAAAAATTTTTGAAATTCTAAATTTTTAAATAAAGTTTGGGTTTTACATCGAAAATTTATTAACCGTTGTTTTACATTTTTTAGTCCCACTGCTTTGGCTTCGTATTTATAAATTTTATTAAATTCTTATCTAATTCCATACAATTTATAATTATAATGCTTAAATTTTTAACATCCAACCAATATTATTTTTTGTTTTTAAATTTTAAAATTTTTAAAAAATTTAAAAAAAAAATGAAAAGTCTATAACTTAATAAAAAAAAAGCAAATTTTTACCTTTAGAAGGGCTATGCACAGACGGGTATGCCGTTTTAGAATTGAAGGAAAAGATGGGCAGTGTTTTAGCGGGTAAATAACAATGGCTTTCGGCTTTTGCTAATGTTGTAAAGCCCGCATGCTAGTATTACTAAAAATCTGGCGTCATTTCAATGGATTTTAAATTAATGGGGTAGAGACATGCTTGGCTAGGCCCCCGGTAAATTTCGGATAAGCGGCTTATTAAGGACTACTACGATCTTAAAACAAAACCGGATAAAATTTTAAAATTTTAATTGGAGCTAGCACAAATTTATTGGAGTGCTTCATTCCTACTCATTTTAAAATATAATCGATTGAGAATGAATCAATCAGTATTTAAAATGTATCAGCCCTAACGAGCTCCTGAATTTTTGTAGCAGGGAAAGAAAGATATGTTTCCATGTATTACTCCGGTTCCTCAAAAATATGAAACAGTGAAATTGATCCTTGCCTCAATACACAGGTCAACAAATATCAATGGCACAACCGTGAATTTTATTAAAACATATAAGAATTTATCCCCATGATGGCCTTATCTTATATATGGTCAATTCCACCTCAATCCAGCAAGTCCGGGAGGGGTACCCCTTTTGATTTGACTGAAATTTTGCATGGAGGTAGTATCTAAGGGTATCTCATAATCTGGAAATTTTTTTTGACCGGAAGTGATTTTTGACGAAGATAGGGGCAAAAGAAAAAAAAATTGTAAGGTGAATTTTCACATTTGATGCAACTTTGCGAGGTTATAAGTCAAAAAGTATTATAGCTAGAGACTTAATTTTTTTTTTATTTTGAAGAGGACAATAAGGGCTATCTTGCATGTGTATATTATTTTAAAATTGTTTTTTTAAAATTTTACAATTTTGTAAAGAACATTCAATTTGATATAACTAAAAAAACGTATTTTTGAATTTCTTTAAAAATTGCTGAAAAACAGTCCTTAGTATTCATTATAAATATGTGAACTCAAAAGTATGGGACCGACTAGACTTTTTAAAAAATTCAAAAAAAAAAATTTTTTTTTTGATTTTTAGACAAAAATTTGCTCCCTGTACTATATTAAAATATTTAAAAGTGCCAAATTTGTTTATATATAAGAAGTTAGACATAGAGGCAAATATGTTAGGCTATAACAGTTTTATTAATTTGATTCAAACTATTGTCAATTTTGGAAAGAAAAGGGGAACTTCAGATTAAAAAAAATGGTAATTTTCAGTTACTCCTATCTTCTAAGCCGACTTTCTGGGTCACTACCAAACCAATTTAAAAATTTAAAACTGCATTTTATACATAAAACATTACTATATAACATATATTTCCCCCAACATTTTTTAACGTACCCATAGCTTTTTATGAAATAAAAACCAAAGTTTGCCAGGTTTTTTGAAATTTTAAGGTGTAAAAAATAAAAACTTAAAATTTTTATGCTAATATGTTAACTTTTACTAGTCATTTTTAGTTTGATGAACAATATTAGAATATGTACATAATTCTCAATATTTATCCTCGGCAAAATTCAAAAAATTTGTTAAATTTATAGTATAAAAAAAAATTTAAGAGGATTTTAGAAAAAATAATAAGGTTAAAAAATTTGTAAAAATTTATTTTTTTCTATTATTTAATAGTTTTTAAATAAAATAGCCTCAACAACGTTAAATCTGACAAAAATAAGTAAAATAGAATATATTTGGCCTATTTAGAATATTATGATTTAACAGATCTTCTTTTTTTATGATTATCAACAAACTTAAAATAAACGTAAAAAGTCAATTATTTTATGAAACATAGTGAAATGGTTTTTTAATATTATAAATACATAAAAGAAGTCAGTTTTAGGGTTAAATAACTTCAAATGATTATAACGGGCAGAATTAGCTTCAATGATGAATTTTAAGACTAAATATTAGACCCAATTTAATATAAACAAAATATAGACATTGAGTCTTTTTTATTAATTTTTACAAATGCCAAATATGTTTTTGAAAGACTATTTAGAACAAGGCATACAATATATATCTAACCGACCTTAATAAAGTTTAAAAACCAACAATTTTAGTTCCATTTACATCTTAGTTTTATAATATAGACGCACTAGACCTATTAAAGAAAGAGGAAATATCACTATTACTTGTATCTATAGGCAAATAGATTTGGGCATTGACCTAAAGTTTTTTAAAACTAAATGCGTTCCTTACGAGTTTTAACACATAAATGTGTTTTAATAAATACATTAAATTACAAATTTAATAAAAATAATGAAATGATTTGATAATCTCATTTTTTTATAATTTACTTATCTAGTTCTTTTAAGATTTTCTATACATAACATATATATTATTTTTTTAACACTTTAACAGGCAAAATATGACTGATTATATAGGTTCTAGATATTTTTAGATAATTTTGCCAAAATAATAAAAAAATAAGCTTGCACAGACGAATACAATCTGCGTTAGTTTTTTGACACCTGAAAATTTGCTGTTTTTTGGCAAATTTAGGTATTTTTATTGTAGAAGCGTCAAAATCGAGTGAAAAAAGGTGGGGCTATTATATGTTATTAAGCAATATTTTATCTACAAAATAAATGTTAAATAAAAAAAAAAGGTTTTCTGGTTAACCAGAAAGTCGATTTTGAAAACAGGCAAAATTTTCACTTTTTTCGGTTTTAAGGTTCACTTTTTCATTGTAAATTTAATAATGGTAGTAATTAATTAAATCAAACTATTATGGTCTAACATAATTGCCCATATGTCCTGCTTTTTGAATACTGTCAAATTTGGCATTTTTTTTTGCAAAAAAATGAAAAATGTTTTTGCTCATATCTCGGTCAAAAATCACTTCCGGTCAAAAAAAATTTAGGTTTTTATCAGCACCCAAAAACCCTACCAGTGTACCAATTTACAGCCAAAACTGAGATTTCAAGGGAAAAAGTTTGTCGATTTGAGGTGGAATTGACCATATTTAGTTTTTCTTAGTTTCTTCAGGCTTTGGCTCCTTACATCCGTCCATATGGAGAAAAACCAAATTGATAGATCGAGAATACCCTAAAAAGAAAAAATTTAGAAATTTTTTTTCTATATAAAAATCCCTTGTAACTTATGTTTATCATCACAAATAATGATAAACAAATTATATTAATATATCAAGCTCTTACATAAGCATTTAGATAATACAAAATATTTTGCGTCCAAACTTAAATACGACACAATATAATATCAGTTTTTAATAAAAATGTTATTTGAAGTTTGAATTTAACAGCTTAGCTGTTGTGATTATGCAGAAAAAAATTCAATTTATTTTTGTTTTTGAACCCTTTTTGTTTTTAGGCATTTTATTCTAAAATTTTTAGTGTTTATAGCTGACTAACTAAGTTTGATTAGAAAAAACGGTAGCATTTGAAAATCCCTAAGATGGCAGGCATGTTTGATCTCCGTAGTTAATAACTCTCAAAAATTTGTTGACTTGTGATATAAAACGAAAGCTAAAATATTTTTTAATGGTAAATTTTAATTGCCCTATCCAAAATGTCAGCTCACTTTTTTTTAGTTTTCTCTCTTCTAAGGGCTATAATACTTTCGTAGGCTGTACTTGCATGAATTTTTTAACAAAATTTATGTTTCTTAGGCCTTTGCTTTTATGCTTTTAAATGGTCTTCTTTGAAAGCATTTGGTCACCTCTAACCATCGGTATAAGCTTAATTTTTTCGTTTTTTGGGGGGGTGATGGGTAATGTCTCCGCTTAGCAATATTAGTGCTCCCTACCTAACACAAAAATTATGTCGGTTTAGACTTTATCCTGGCTTTTTAAAAACCCCTATTAACACAACCCTTTAAAATTAATTATTTTCATTCACAAGCTGCCTGCCCCGACGGAATGATGAAATCTAGTGAAAATTGTATACCCTGTCCAGCACGGACCTATCAAGATGAATATGCTCAAACTACGTGCAAAAAATGCCAAACTGCTCAATTAATTGGCTCCCGGCATTGCCGCACTACTCTTTCCAATCATATAAATCAGCTTACGATTTCCGAAAAATGGGATATTCAAAAACATTCAATGATTGCCATGTTTATTGGAACAAGTAACTTTTTTTTACGATTTTCTGGGTGTGTAAATATTTAGGAATTTTTTATTCACATAGCCCCATCAAGCCCTATTTTTTTTAAACCTCTGGTCTGTCAGTGACTGGGCGTACTAAAGCATCGCGGTACTTGGATGTTGTGGCAAGAAGTTGAGGGGAAAATTTAAAATATTAATGGAAACCTAAAAAACAATTGTTATATTGATTCGAATGAGGGTCGATAAACATTTACTCCCAAAAAATACTGTCAAAAGAGACTAGCTCAACCATAGGTCCACCTGGCCTATAAATAACTTTAATAAAGGAGTCGGCAAATAACACAGGTCGAAATATCAATAAAAAAAAAGTTTATGAAATTATAAATGAATACATCCCCATGATAGCCTTATCTCATATATATTTTTCGTTTCGTAGTTTCTTCCGCTGGCTCCTTAGTTCCATTCATATCGAAAAAATGGCTTTTTTGATTAAATTGACAGATTTTGCGACCTAGCGAATACCCTAAAAATAAAAAATTGAATCTTTTTCATATAATTCCTAGTAACTTATATTTATCATCTCAAATAAGGAGATATAAGTTGTTTATTATATCAAGCTCTAACATCAGCACTTAGATAATACAGAATATTTCGCGACCAAACTTAAATACAAAACGATATATTATCGGTTTACATATAAATATGTGTAAGTGAAACAGTTTAGCTATTGTGAAAATGCAGAACAAATTTTATTTATTTTTTTAATCTTTTTTTTATTGACATTTTTTCTAAAATTTTCAATGTTTATAGCTGACTTACTTTTTATTAGATAAAACGGTTAACAGAAGAAAATTTAGATGGCTGGTTTTACTGTAGTTAGCTTGTAACTCTCAAAAATTTGTTAACATTAGTAGAGTCTAACTTAAAAAAGGCAGAAACTTTTTGACCGTATAACTAGATAATGTATGATGGATTTATTTAGTTCTAACACTTAAAAAATACTTTCAACAATGAACAATTGTTTTTAGAAAACACGAACGAACTTCGAACGCACACTAAAAAAAGAAATAAGGTTCTGTAATAAGGCGCGTTCAGAGCTCATTTATTTCTTGGAATATTTTTAATAATTTTAAATTTTCTATATAAATCAAATAAAATTAATAAAATTTCTAAATATACTCGAAGTAATTGCTCCGGGTGTAAATAATTGTAAAACCGGTTAACAATTTTCGATGTAAAATCATAAATTAGAAATTTAAAATTTTCGCAAAAAGGAATGAACACTGAACCAGTGCTGGGAAAACAGTAAGCCATAAAACTTTGGCTCATTTTTCCCCCAAAACTTGGAAAAAGAAAGAGAGCTACAAATAAAAGGCTAAAGTTAGTGCTGGGGAAACAGTGAGCCATAAAACTTTAGCTCATTTTTTCCCTCAAAGCAGAAAGAAAGAGAGCTACAAATAATAAAACAAGATTTTAAAAAATGCCCACACAAAAAAAGGGGCAAAATAAACTTGAAAAAAGTGGCTCTAAAAAATTGCCCCGAATAGCCCATTTTTTATATAATTTTTCAAAAATCTAAAATATTAAAATTCTAAAACTTTAGAAATTTTTTTCGACCGCACTAAAGGTTATATTAAATCCTTACACGTAAGCATAACTTTTAAATAATATTTAAAATCTTTTAACTTTAAAATCATCCATATTCCTTCGTGGGGGCAGCCGATCATATTTAAATTGGTTGGGCTGTATTTAAATTAGCTTAGAGGTTAGCAGACATATATTTCAATTTATGCTGGTTTTTCATTTTAGGCCCGGCCCCAAATATAAAAATACGGCCCGGAATTTTATACCACAAGCTATAAATTTTTTGCAAAATTATCGATAAAATACCGAGTATATCATTTTTACTTGTTAAAAATAAGGCAAAATAAAAATCAACCCGACCCGTTTTATTAGGCGAGGCCGGGCTTTTTTGGGCAAGCTGTCACCGTGCCGGTGGCTTTTGGGTCTCGACTTTGATTTCTAGTACCTTCAACCTGTCTGGTAATTTTTTTCAGAAAATATAAACTTTTTAATTTTATTTTACAACCCCTAAACCGTATTGATCGGTTAATTTTTTGTATTAATAAGATTAACAAATTTATTTCGGTAAAAATAGATGGGGCCTATAAATTCGTTTTAGGTGTCAATAATTTGTAAATGAAAAAGTTTTGTAATTCGAACATTAGATATCGTAAAAATTATAAAACACCCGACCTAAAAGGAAATTATGTTAAATATTTGTGCAAAATATGGTATTAACCAATAAAATCTATTCAATCAAAACAATCAAGGGGCAAAATCAAAAACCTCAACTTTAGAAAATAAATCTACAGTACAGAAAGCAGAATACACAGCTTATATTCAATGGTAAAAAAATGCCGCGTGAGTTTTTTGTTCTAAAAGCTCTTAGAGTTTTTTTTGAATTAGGCTTTTTTTGAATATGCCCCTTTTATTA
>JAUIRJ010000654.1:0-11040 GCA_030555515.1 Acutogordius australiensis
CTTCAAATTCGACTTTCTGGGTTACTACCAAAAAAATTTAAAATTTATTAATGCATTGTATACATAATACATCGCTTAACATATATTTCCCCCAATATATTTAACGTACCAATGGCTTTTTATGAAATAAAAACAAAAGTTTGCCAAATTTTTAAAATTTTAAGGTGTAATTGATAATAATTGAAAATTTTTATGCTTACATTTGTTATCTTTTACTAGCCCTTTTTAGTTTGATGAATAATATTAGAATATTTACATAATTTTCAATATAAATAAATGCCTAGATGATATATAAAGAGAGATAGAAAATGAGGCCGTGTATTAAAACAATGGGAGTGAAGCGTAAGGATTAATAAAGGGGTAGAGTGTCAGTGTAAGTTGTATAAAAATTTAATGATCTTATAACATTTATAGATTTTCAGATTTAGCGAATTAATTAATTTTTTTCATAATTAGATGCGTAAGACTATATTCTATCCAATAGCACCATTTTTTTTAAGTTTAAAATTACTTTTTTGGACTATAAGGTCATTTTAAACCTTTTTGGAGGCATCAGTAAAAAAAAAGCATCAAAAAGTTCTAATCAAAATCCTGTAAATATCGTTTATGTTGTTTTTTGTCAAATGTAATTAATAATATGAAAAATAAAATTTTGTGAATATTTTGATTATTTAAATTTAAAATATTATCATATTTTTTCAAATACAAAAATAATTTTCTTCATTCTGTTATTCAAAATAAAAATTCTAAAAGACCTTTAATTATATTTGAATTAAAGAAAACCTATTTTGATATACAAACACATTTTCTCCTATTCCGGAGGGGGGGGGGGGAGGGGTAGGAACCAGGCGGTTCCAAAAATTGGCCGAGGGGGGTAGGTATAGTAATGGGCGCCAAGGTTTAATAGATGGAATCACTTCTACCCAATTTTTGAATGGTTAATATTTTTTATAAATTCTAATGGCCTTTTTTGACCAAATTGACAGATTTAAATATATCCAAAGAAGAGAAAATTTAAAAATCTTTGCATATAAAAATTCCTTGTAACTTATATTTTTAATCACAACTAATTAAAAATAAAATTTAGACATAAAACAAGCTCTTATATCGGTATTTAAATAATACAAAATATTTAGCGTTTAAACTTAAATACGATCCTATATATTATCGGTAGTTAATAAAAATATTATTTGAAGTTTGAATTTAACAGTTTAAATATTGTAAATATGCAAAAACAAAATTTCAGTTTCTTTTTTGAATTTTATTTAGTTTATAAAAAGTTTCAATGTTTATAACCAACTAAGTTTGATTAGTAAAAACGGTAAATAAATTTGATATTTCCTAAGATGGCAGGTTTGATCTCTAAAGTTAACTCATAGCTCTCAAAAATTGTTGACCTGTGTACTAAGAAGGGCGATAATTTACAATTATTAAAAAAACCTGTTTTGATATATTTTTTTATTAATTAATGGTAAAACTGATTTTTTTTAATCCAGATGAAGCTATTCAATCATTAGCTAAAAATTAAAAAACTTAAAGCTCCTTTATGATGATATCCTATAACAGTAATCACAACTGCAAGCAAAGAACGTCATTAATTATAATGTTTTTTAAAAATAATAAATAGCAAAATATTTAGGTTAAAAGTAAATTACGCCAAACGCAAATAACTTTTTTTCCCAATGTTGATTTAGTATTACCTATATCGTTGTTTAATTAAAGAGCCGGAAACATTGAATTGAGTAAAATTGTTCAAATTGAAATGGGTAAAGTCGGGATGAAAGCAAAAAGTTGGCCTCAGAAATCAAATATTTTAACTCATTCAGAATGTTTTAAACAATATTACTAACGAGATACTACACAAGTCAACAATTTTTTGAGAGTTATAAGTTAACTACAGAGATCAAACCTGCCATCTTGGGGAATATCAAATCCGTTTACCGTTTCCTAATCAAACTTAGATAATCAGTTTTAAACATGAAAAATTTTAGAAAAAAAGTTAAAAAACCAAAAAAAATTCAAAAACAAAAACAAATTGAAATTTTATTTTTGCATATTCACAAAAGTTAAACTGTAAATTTAAACTTCAAATAATATTTTCATTAAAAACCGACAATATATGGTGTCGTATTTAAGTTTGGACGCGAAATATTTTGTATTATCTAAATGCCGATTTAAGAGCTTGATATATTAATATTTTTTTCCATTATTTGTAATTAATAATATAAGTTACAAAGGATTTTAATATGCAAAAAAGATTTTCAACTTTTTTCTTTTTAGGGTATATTTAGATCTGTCAATTTAGTCAAAAAAGGCCATTTTTCGTTATAGACGGATCTAAAGAGCCAAAGACGGAAGAAACTAAGAAAAACGAAAAACATATATGAGATTAGGCCATCATGGGGATGTATTATTTTATGTTTTCATAAAATTCACGTTTATGACATAAATAATTGTTGACCTATGCTATAATACTGAAGCATTATATAAAAATGGAGCAAAAAAATATATTCAAAAAAAGGGGAACAGGTCAACAAATTGAGAGTTATGAGCTAACTAAAATGATGAAACCTGCTATCTAGGGAACAAATCAGACCGTTAATCAAAATTAGTTGGTTAGCTATACACATTAATTTAAAAAAAAAGAAATAAAAAGAATTCAAAAACACTAATAATTAAAATTTATCTGTTTGCATGTTCATAGCTAAACTTTATATTAAAACATAAATAATGTTTATATTTAAGCCGATTATATAACAAGCCTCTGTATTATATAAATGCTGATGTAAATAACAATTTTATTTCTCGATAATGGAGATTATACTAGAAATTTATAAAATATAAAAAGATTATTGGTTTTTTCCTTTTTAGGGTATGAGGTTGCAAAATCTGATAATTTGCTCAAATAGCCATTTTTTTGATGACGGATATAAAGAGAAAGGCGGAAGAATAAAACGAATACAGATGAGCTAAGGCCATCATATGGATGTATGCTTTTAAAATTTTTATTACTTTATTATGACATTATTTGTGGACCTGTGTAACAAATATTTATACCATAAAATTTTTTTCCTATTTCATCATCAACATTGTAAATTCCGTATCTTTTAGCACATACCAAAAAACAATTCTCTTTAAGTTGACCCCAGGCATATATTTAAAAAAATTAGCCTTAATATTTTAACTGGGAAAACAGTTTTTTAATTTAGGTCTGAACCGCCCGAAGTAGCTCTAAAATTGTTTTCTTGAGAAAAAGAATTAGTCCTTTTCTATAAAAATCCAATACACAGCGTCCAGTCAATAAATACCATTTATCTTGTGATAATTAATTTATACAATTAATTATGAGATAGAAAAAAAGGCTTATTTTAATATACTATTTAATAAAAACGCCAATAAAGCTTCGGCTCAAATTTTTAGCTGGCCGGGCACGGGGATTGACTAGATTTGATTTTGATCTTTGAATGCATTTAAAATCATGAATGTGCTTTTTTTTCATAATAAATACGGTATAGCTTTGTACAAGTTGCGATCAAGAATTTTGCGTCTTGTTTAAAATATATCAACGAATATATTTGATGGAAATTTAACGTATTTTGAGAAAACTTTTAAAATTTGTTAACGTATTTTATTTAAGTTTATATATAGAGGCAATATTATGATTTTTAAACATCCAATAGAATTTTTAATTTTTAAATAAATTATTATTTCGACTTAGACTCAATTTTAAATACTAGTTTTGTTTATTATATATTTAAAAATACAGTCAGAAAATTTTGGCCATTAATATATATAATATTTTTGAAAATAATCAATATATAGTGCTGCGGTCCATATAGATACCATACAATGCTTATTATCTCTGAATAACCATGTAAAATAGTCAATATTTGAGGGCTCCGATATGTATTTACGGTATATAAATTTATATTATTGTTAAGGAATTAAACTACCCACATACAGGTAGACGTTACTTAATTAATTTATTAATTTGAAAATTTTATTACATCTTAAACCTCATTTCATAGCTCTTATAATTAAGGTGCAAGGGTATTTTAAGGAACTTAAAGAATAAAAAACGCTATTAGATTCAAACATTCTAATGTAAGGAAATGGCGGTTTTTTTAAATTGTGTTGCCCAGTAATTTTATATAACACCCAAGTTTTAAAGTTATATATAATAAAATTTTAAGTGAATTTGTGTAAATGTAAAAACAGGAAAAGCTGTTTGTATAAAAAAATTATGATTTAAAGTTTTTGATAATTTTTTTACAAGAAATAGTTAAATCGCAATAATTTCTTATATAGGAAATTCAATTTTAAATAGTTGGTCATGTCAATTAGGATTTTACTTCCTCTTTTCAACTAATCCGCTCTTTTTTGACATTTTAAAACTGTTATTAGTTTGGTTACAATACAAATTTCTTGTTTTTACAAAATACAAAGCGGTTTTTAAATTTTGCTAAAAAATATTTGGATTGAGTTTTATTTATTTTAAAAATTTTCAATAAATTATTATTATCTACAGTTAAACACAAAAAAATTTTTAACTTAGGGGCATAACGACGATGAATTGCAGGGCATAATTATGCAAGTCAGCGTAAATACCTTAGTATCATCATTTAGACTCGTTACATGAGCGAAAATATCGCCTGTTAACATGGGCACCAAAAGTTTCGCTTTTTTTGATATTTAAAACGGGAATTTTACTTTCTATAACATAGAATTTTCAATATTTGAGAGATCAAAATTTGGCATAAATTTGAAGACAAAAAACACCCTTATTTTTTTTGGTCTGCTAAGCTTATATTTCCTCACCTTGGTTATTAAAAAAAACAACATGTAATTTTCTACATGAAACAAGTTTAAAATAAAGTTGAATGGCACACTAGCGTTGAATAAAATAACAGGCTAAAATTAAAAAGAGATATAAAATGAGGCAAACCTATGATTCCAAAAATCATCACTCAAATTGTATCAACAGAAGCTACCCAAATTATAGGTCAATGAGTTTATTTTTTTCACTTATGCGGGCCAGACGGTCCCTGCGACTTGTTAGACAAAAAAAATTGCATTTATATAAGGGGGCCGGCAAGTTATGCCTATATAGGAATGCTGCGTTAAATCATATAGTTATGGAGGGGAAGGTGAAAGACTATGAAGGTTTGCAAGCTATTTTAAAGCAGCTTTGAGCCTGGTTTGTTAGATGGGTAGCCGCCAACGATTCTAATAGACGTCTATATTTTTTGTTGAGTGCTTGAGCCAAATACCTAGGTCAGCTTTGACATCTTCAAGCCACCCAGGAAACTTAAAAGCAACGCCGTGATACGCCCGTGTATTTAATATAGAAGAAAATTTGGTAAAAACTCCTGTGCTACATTTTCTTTTGCCAATTAGGAATATTTGGCATCGATTAATAAACCCAAACAAACAATTTTATTGCAATAACAAGGCTTATTAGGCCTTTCTATAAAAAAACTCATAAATAGGGCCGTCCTCATTTTTTTCTTAGCAATAAGGAAATTTTTATCTAAGGGACTTTTTGGGCTTTTTATGAATAGATCTATAGAATAAAGAAGGAAAAACAAAAAATAGTTTTTGGAAAGCGATTTTTATAAACTTTTGTGAAATTTAAAATTCCCAAAAACTTTTACCCTTTTTTTGCGGGGAGAAAAAAGGCCCATTTGTCCTACTTTGGCACACAATATTTTTATTGTGCTACCCAAGGATTGGAACTAGTTCCAGAACTCCGAATTCGGAACTCAAAGAACTCGTCTTTTTTTGAAATGGAACTCGGAACTCGGAACTAAGTACCAGGGTACTGGAACTCGTGGAACTCGAGTTCCGCTCGAGTTCCTTCGCGATTTATTTCAAATACCTAAAATTCAAACTTTTTTAATTGAATAAAAACGCATTAAAATTAATATTTCAAAAAATATATAAAATTTGAATAAAAAAACCTCATTTGTTTAAATTATTATTTGATTGCACACAAGCCTTCTAAAATTATATTTGTTAACGTAACATTTTGTTCATACATTCATAAATTTTCCTGCATTTTTAAGTTTAGTTTTTGAATAAATTCTGGCATACCATGAAATTCAGCGGAATTTATAAATTTTAGGAACCTCAACTTGTTAATGACCAATATCATTGTTCTTTGTGCAAGTCGTCAAATAAAACAACCTATATAACGGTAATTAATTCTATTTAATATTTTAAGAAATTTACTTCCAACCTTAAAAAACACGTAAAGTGTGTACATAAAGCAGAATATGAAAATTTAACTGTTACAGAAAGAAAAGAAAAATCCAAAATTACAACTCAAACCAAATTTAAGCAGACAAAAATCTTTAATAACTCCGTGCATCCATGTATGGAAGATTGCGTGGAGTTGGTTATTGTTCATGGCAGACCATTTGAACTATTTTCAGATGATGCCATGATTGGAATCATAAACAAAGCAAGCCCATCAGGAACTAATTTAGATTAATCCAAGTAATGTTAGAAATGAAGTTGAAGAAAAGGCCAAATATATGCGAACAACTTTAATTGATGATATCAAACATAAAATACTAAGCATAAAATTTGATTTTGCAAGTGTTGCAAACAGATCCTTCTATGGTAAATTAATTTTCACATTTAACTTTTGTATATTTTAATATAAATATTTAATTATTTTTAAATTTTAAAATTATTTAGTTATACAAACTAAAAATTTAGACAAATTAGCCAAAACCAGTTTTTTAAGAATGTATTAATTTAAAAATTCTAAAATATATATAATTTTGTTTTATTAATTTTTATAAGGCAAGTCAGTTTTTTATTTTCTAAAATAACCTAGATATTAACTTTTAAAAATTAAATAAAATCATTTTTATGAACATTGTTTACATTTTTCTCATTTAAGTACAAAACAAGATTAATTAACCAATGCATTTAAAAAGTAGATAAAGTTTAATCAGATAATGAGGAAAAGAGAAAATATGTTTAAAAAGCTTTTAAAAAGTTAAATTTAAATGTAATTTTGGCTACTTAGTGCAAAACTTTTTATTCAATTTTTTTAAATAAATTTACTTTTAGCTATAAATTGCCAATACATCCATATGAATAAAATTTAAGTCCGAGTGCTGGAATGCAAAGAGGTCTATGACCAGCATAATGCAGTTAATATTTCCAAATGGCTTAAAGAAACTGTTTTAAATTACAATATAATGAAACCCAAATATTATCGATAACTTCAGACACAACCCGTAATATGAAAGCTGGAATAAAGAATTTTATGGAGCTTGAAACAAGTGAAGATGACATCTTTGACCCATTAGAAGGAATGTTACAAGATGAAGATGATTTAAATTTAATAGAGGATTCTTACGAGGTTTGTGAAATATATGATTTCAACTCATCAATCATCATTGATCTCAACTGTGCTGCACACGTGGTTCAATTAGCAGTTAATTCATTTCTAGTCAGCAAACCTGAAATAATTTTGGCAATTAAGGTAGCAAGACAATTGGCTACTAAGCTTAAAAGGCCTATTGTATCAGCAATGTTAAAATCTCAAAATCTTCCTCAATCAATACTTATGCATCAGGTGAGATGGAATTGGACTTACACCTGCATTGAAAAATTGCTCAAACTACGACCGTATGATAATCACAAAAATATTTTAAATGAGTTGGAAGTTTCCAATGATATTTGGCATATATTTCAAAGATTAGCCGAAACACTAGGCCCAGCCGCAATTTTAACGAAACACCTTCAGGCACACTTTAGACATCTGCAATTTTTTTACAAAATACTATTTCTGCAAAGCCGTGTTAAAGACCCATTCAACCGACTTTTCTTTATCCCTTTTGCATTTTATTGAACAAAGAGAATCCCAGCTTTTAGATAATGACATAGTCAATTTTGGGCTGTTTTTAGATAAAAGATTTTACTTTAAATTAAATAATAATAAATGCGAAAAAGCCAAAAAATTTCTGAAAATAGTTCAATCAAAAGCATTATCTCTTCAAAGAAATGATTCAGTAAATCACGAGGAAGAAATTATTTTAGAATCTTCTGGAAATATGTCAGATAAATTTTCATTATTAGAGGATGTCTTAAGAGGCGAAGAACCATTTTATAAACACGATGACTCAACTGCCCCTCTAATATATGAGCAATTAGATATAGAAATTTTAAAATACGAAAATTTACCGAGGTTTAAGGCGGATGAAAATATTAGAAGCTAATGGGTAGCTAACAAGGCTGAGTTTTCGCTACTAGGAAACTTAGCTTTAATTGTTGTATCGGTCCCCTTGACCGAGGTGAGTGTTGAAAGATTATTTTCCTATTTAAGCTTTGTTTTAGATTCCTAAAGGAATCGACTTAAGGATGATATTTTGAATAATATTCTTTTTGTTGGAATGAATTTTAAGCTTGATAAATGAATGTTTCCATTTTATATAGTTTAATAAATTATATGTGCAATGTCAATAAATTATATGTGCCATGTGCAATATATCTTTTTTATCTGTCTAGTAATTGTTTAATTATAAAAAATAAAAAAATGGAACTCGAGTTCCGATATTTGGGAACTCGTCGGTACTTCCAAGAACTTAGTTCCAGCTCTTTCAAAAATTATCCTAAGAACTCGGAACTTAGTACCAGCTTTTTTCAATAAGTTCCAATCCTTGGTGCTACCCCATTACATAGATATTAATAATAAGGCATAATGCATAAAAATAAACTCGCTATTAGTGCTTCCGTGCTTTGAAATAGAGCGTGTTGATTAAAATGGCCTGTGTAGATTTTGTAAGCCAACCCGGGTTATAATTTGAGATATAAGGCCGTTTGTAACTTTTTTCACGCCATCATTAATTAATTTTTTTTCCTGTTATATTTGTATTGTCATATTTTAAATACATACTAAAACTTCTAAACATTAGTTTATTAAAAATAGCCTGTAATTCATATGATTTTGATATCAAATATCATTTCTATTTTTGGATTTTTCTACTTCAAACTAAAAATATGGATAAACATATAGATTACCCTTAATTCCCCAGATTTTTATAATTTAAACAAAATTCTTCAAAAAATTTTTATTAAATCATATATAAATAAAAATTTAATAATAATATAAGCATTTACGTCGAAATATAACTGTGCAAAAGAAATATTATGACAAAAAAACAAATAACCAAAAAAATTCAAATAAAAATAAAGATATTTAAGACTTATTGGGAAATTTTGTTATTAATGCGCTATATTCAAAAGGACAACAAAATTTGGACGATCTTAAGCATCATTTACGGCAACTATAAATTTTGGTCAAGTTTTTGGCGCTGACTACGAATATGAAATCAGAATTTTAGCCAATGCCTCAGATTCTTAGTTATTCGGTGTCAAAGTTGAGATTTTTCAATTTTTGGGGTATTTTGGGCTACTATATCATACTATGGCTAGTAACAAAAGTTTAAAAATATATTTAGATAACGAAACATTCATTAAAAACGTAAGGCGTTAAAATTTTTTTATAATATTTAATTTTTTTTTATTTTTTATTTTTATAAAATTAGTGGTTTTTGTCAAAATCCGTTTTTTGATCCTAAATAACTTGAAAGTGAATAGATAATAATTTTAGGTAATAACCATTTTTAGATATGTTTTTTATAAGGAATCTGAATATGAAAATAGTTTTTTTGGAAAATTAATAGTTAAATAAAATTTGTGAATTTTTTTCTGAACTTTGGACGCGGTTTAAAAAATTGGAGACATAGGAAAAAAAACTAAGCCCGGGATCGTTATCGCAAGATTATTCTCTACAAAACCTTCAAAAAATCGTTTATGTTGTTTTTTTTGTTGTCCAGTGTAATATTTCATAATTTTTGAACTATTTTTGATATCACTATTGTTCCGATTAAACTTTGTTGCTTACCTTAATATAATTTAAAAAATTGTTAAAAGACAAATATTAAAAATTAAAAATATTGAAAAATTTGTAAACATATAAAAACAGCAAAATTGTTATATTCAAATTTATAAAAACATTATTTTCCCTATAAAAATGTAAAGTAGGATCAATTCTGCCGAATTCGGTCATTTATTTCGTTGTCTAAGAATTTTAAGGCTCCATCTTTCATTGCAATTAAGGGTCATAACTGTGAATTTCTTAATAAATGATTTGAATATTACGCTAAATGAAAAGAAATTTGACACAGGTTTCTTTACATAGTTTTTATGATATGTGGTCTTTTTTTTAATGAAAAAGGATTTAAAACAAAAATTAATTAGAGTCGTAATTTGCTTAATTTAAGAGTTAAACATGTCAACAAATATCAATGTCAGAACCGTGAATTTTATGCATAAAAGAATGTATCCCTATGATGGCCTAATCTTATATAAAATTTTTGTTATTAGTTTCTTCCGTCTTTGGCTTCTTAGATTTATCTATAGCAAAAAATGGCCTTTTTTGGCCTTGAACAGAGTTAAATATACCAAAAAGAAATAAAAGTCAAACATTAATTTTATTATTTACTATCTATAAAAATTATTTACATGAATGCATTGCTTTATTAAATTTTCCATTTAAAACCATATTGATCTGGCCAATAAGCCTCGAGCTAAAAAGCAAAAAAGATTCCCCTTAATTAAAATTTATTCACAGCAAGTGCATTTGTAATAAATAAAAACCACTCCTCTCACTTACTTTCTTAGCTTAGAGTTTACATTTAAACTCATACCAGCTCACTCGCTTGCCATTTGCTAAGATAAATCCATTAGAGCTGACTCATTTTGTTAAATTGAGTGAGCTCAATCAGTATCTTTTTTTCTTGCAAGCTTAAGCTCCTCGCGTTTTGAAACCTCTGCTTTAACCCGCGAATAGCAATGTAGGGTCCATATGGACCCCAGCACATATGTTAAATGTCTTCAAAAATATTACACAACAACGTTTAAATTTTCTTTAAATATATAATAAACAAAACGTAAAAATTTGGTCTAAGCCTAAGAACAAAATTTGTTTAAATTTAAAAATCTACTTGGTGTCAATCC
>JAUIRJ010000655.1:0-11016 GCA_030555515.1 Acutogordius australiensis
TCAGGCCCGATTCTAGCTTTTCCATTTTAGGGGGGCAAAAAAAACTCGTGGGGGGCAGAAAAATTTTTTGCCGCCTTCGGCGGCAAAATTGGGCCGTGACCTTCGGTCACGGCAAAAAATATACATGTACAACAATAGAATTCATGTTCAAAATTTTTTAACAAATTAATAGTAATTTATTATATTCTTAAATTAAAAAAATGAGTTTATAAATTGAATATGTGAATTGAAATTAATTGTTTTCACTAAAATCAATTGCTTAAAGATATGAGATTTGAATTAATTGTAAGTATAATTTTATCATTTGGCATCATTGCGCATGAAAATTAAAAATATGACATATATGAATAATAAAAATGAATTATATAAAACTTTGGATTTTAGAAAATGAAAAGTGAAATAAGATTGATTATCATGAAAACAAAATGTATAAGTATGCTAATGAAGAATATATATGAAAAAACCTGGTTATATATAACTAGTTATTAATATTAGGGTAAAAAATTAAATAAAACATGGACATAAACGTTAAATGCGCATAAAAAAATTGCAACCATGTCTTAAAATATTAAGCAATAATTAGCTGATTATGAGCAGTATATTGTATTAATCTAACAATTTTATGCTAGAGGTTGTTTTGATTAAATTATAAATTTTATCAAAATTCAACGCCCCTAGTTAATGATTTTTCGTGTTCTAAAAGAACCAAATCACCTTTAAGCAGGTCACTACTTGTCAGCCGTTATTATCCTTCTTAAAGAAGAAAATGTGGCCTCACAACTCGACGTTGAAGAGCCAATTAACAAATTATAGGAAAAATGTTAAATAGATTAGAAAACGCATTATTGTAATTATATAAAAATTTAACAAAATCAATAGTAACACATTCTTTGTAATTATTAAGTTTCTTATTAAAAAAATTTTTGGCTACGTCAATTTCTTTAGATAATGAATTTTTATCAATATTACTTATTTTTTAAAGAGGTTCTAATTTATTTATATCTAAAATAAAGGTTAATCAAATTTATAAAGGGAATTTAAAGATTTTAAACAACTATTATCGGTAAAAAATCTATTATCAAAATATAAATAATTCATTAATATTAAAAGAAATACTTTTTACTTCATCATTAATATTTAAAATATTTTCAAACTTATGAGTAGAAAATAAATAAAAATCAGAAAAATCTTTAGGTTTAGTTTTTCTTTTATCCATAGATAAATTATTGTCATTTAAAAAAAATATTAATATCAAAACAATTTTTGAATAAATCTTCAAATGTATTTTTATTTCTTAATTGTTTAATTTCTAACAAACAATGGTGTATTAAATCAGAAGTTTTAGAAATATAAATCGTTCTGCATTGAAATTGATCTATAATTATTTTTAATAAATAAAATAATTTTTCAATTAAATACAAAAAAATAAATAGATGATTATAAATATGGTCAAAAAACCCCGATTCGGCCCTGTGACCTGAAGATATAAAAGATTTTTTATTTTTAATTTTCAAAAGAGTATTAAATATTTTTGTGTAATTTTAAAAAAAAAACAATGGGCAGGTAGTGACCACACCACCAATGGGGCAACAGCCGGTATGGTCCCGCATTCACTAACTACCTTAATTGCATCATGTTGAAAAAATTTATGAAGGGACGAAAAATTATCAAAAAAATTTTTCCCTTCACTTAAAATAAGACAATCTTTTACAACAAGATGCAATCGGTGGTTAAAGCAGTGAATACGGGACATGGTGTCCAGCTATTTTGCTTAGAAATACTTGAACACCATTTTTTTCCCGGGCATTACGTTCGCCCCATCGTAGCATTGGCGATCAGGTTCTTTGGTTCTAGATTATATTCTAACAAAAGATTGTTGTTAACTGAGTAAATTTCTTAGGCATCAGATTTATGAATTGGTTTTACAAATATAAAGCTTTCTGTAAAATCAAATTTTTCTATATATTTCTGTTAGTTTGATCTCTCTTGCGGATGATAAGTATCAATGAGTAAAAACACTTTTAAAAAAAGTAAATATTTTTAAGATAATATTTTTTAGATATTTTTGACGGAACAAATTTAATTATATTATGTGGAAGAAATAAAATTACTTTGTATTTTTGGGGGGGCAAATTCAATTTTTTTTTGGGGGGGGGGGGGGCAAACATAAAATTACTATGTATTTTTGGGGGGGGGGGGGGGGGGGGCAAATTCAATTATTTTTGAGGGGGGGCAATCAAAAACTTTTGGGGGGGGGGGCACTGCCCCCCCCAAAGGGGTCTAGAATCGTGCCTGGATACCCTATTAATTGATTACTCAATGTTTATAGTCATCAGCGGATGAATTAAAGCTTTTATGATATTTTTTTCGTTTTTAAATAGTAATTGGGACGCGGCCTACGGATGCCCGAAAATGACTATATTAGCAAAATTGACAGTTGCGACCTCTAAATTCTTATTCACATTTAGGTTCTACAATATATTTTAAATAGCAATTTACTGTGCGCTTAAGATTCTGCGCGCTTTCGGGAAATTACCGGTCAAATAGCCAGCCACACTGCTTATTTTAAATTGATGTGTGAGGGAGTTAAAAGATGCAGAGTCGCAAAGTATTAAAAATAAAACGGAAACTGCTTATTATTCGAGTTGTATTAGATTTTGTTTGTAAAACAATTTCAGCCACCCATTTTTTAAGCAAGCATTTAGCGACTATACGGCGCATAAATAAAAATTTATCTGCGCCTCCTGCTTGATGCCCATATGGGCACACCAACCTTGCTCAAGGGCCAGCATATGCCGCGGATCGGCCCTAGAACAATAGTCAACCTGTTACCCATGGTAAAAGAAAATAAAGGAATTTTGCCCGCTCTCCTAAAGCAAAATAAGTTTATTATTGTTTTATATAAAAGGAATTTGATTCATTCTTTCAATAAAAGCTATCAAATTTAAGCGCATATCAATTTTTTTTGTGCCGAAACTCAACGTAAGTTTTGGTCGAATTGTGAAAGTAGCAGAGTAAAACTGGGCAATTATAATTAAAATATAAAAATTAACAAGGTTTTACAGAATATGCGAGTCTCAAGGGCTATGAGCATTCAGAGTGCTCCGAATAAAGCCAAACTTAAAAATTTAAAGTGTATAGAGATAATTTTGACAAACATTTATACATTTCGTGGGCTTGTTAATTTTTGCCATTTTAATGTAAAATGCTAGGCATAAAGACTAGAAATATGCTAGGGGAATTAAAAACAATTTTTTTATAGAAAATACACTATTAAAAAATTTTTGTGGAAAGTGCGGCACATTCTAGGGAATTACCGTACGGTTTTCTGATATCGAATGACTTGCCCTGTGATTCTTATTGTAAACCGATACGCTAAATAAATTAATCAACTATTTCCTAACAAATTAATTTTTATGCTAACCTATAAAACCTTATTTAATCTCGGATTTCAATGTGGTGTCTACTTTTGATAAATATGCGTTAAATTAAAAAAAAATACTGTTTTAGGGCGCATTTAGGGTTGATTCATTTTATGAATTTCAAATATTCTAATAATTAACAAAAATTTAACATTTAAAAATAGTGTATAAAATATCAAAACATAATTAATAACATAGTTTAGTGTCCCAAACCGTATTTATTATGTTAAATTTTTTTAATCTTTATATAAAAAAAAAGTATTTTTAATGCTAAAAAGGTGGCAACTTTTTGTAAAAATGCCTTTTTATAAAAAACAAATTTTCATAAATTATAAATTTTTTTGAATAAATGATTCATTAATCGCGCCCATTACAGCATTTTTTAATATTAGGAATTGTTACTCATTTTTAAAAGTTTTTTAATATAATGCGCGAACGATAATATGTGCTTTTTAATTTTGTAAAAGATTTCTTCGTGATAGGAGGAGACCTAGTTGTTTTTTTTTCTATTCCTCTTCCAGCGGGATTTACATAATATATCTAATAAACTTTGGACCATGTATAAAAAGAGGGGTGATTGGGGGAGCACATTGTTTAAGTACTGCTGCCATGACCAGTGAAAGATGATCGCTAAGATATTTAAAAAAATAAAAATTAGCTTAAAAAAATTCAATCGCATACTTCACGATTTTAAAAAATAAATTTTTTATTATTGCCCGTCATTTTATAATACGTTATATATGTGAAAGCCTCTGTGTTTCTAGTTTCGAAAGAAACAAAATATTATAAGGCAACCTTGGGTAAAGATTCTAACAATTTAGACACTAAGTCTTCCCACATAAACAAGAACAAAATTAAATATTTTATGTAGAAGCTATTATATATACTTTTTATTATATTATATTCTTACATATAACCTGTTAAAGGCCGTATCCTATTTTGTATTTTATTTATTTTTTTTAAATTCCTACAATTTTTCTATTTGCTAGACCAATCAAATTTGCCAGTTTCTATAACCAGGGCTGGGAAAAAAAACTAAATGGGCTTTTTTTTAACAAGTTTTTGGGTTTTTTTCCAAATGCTCACAAACTCGTGGGCATGGCAAAAGAAAAGCCCCTTTTCTTGCTTAAAGAAAAGGGGCATGTTTTACAAAAAGCCCCTTTTCTTAAATAAACTCCTAGGAGCTTTAGGAAAAAATAACCCACCCATCAAAATTTTTTGAAATTATTATAGAAAACATAAAATGGGTTTTTTGGGGCTCTTTTTAAGAGCCACTTTTTGTGGGGTTTTTTTTGCCCCTTTTCTTAGTAAGGGCTTTTTGTGAATTCTTATTTTGGCCCTTTATTTTTGCCCCCCTTTCTTTTTTTATGTTTTAGGGGAAAAAATGAGCCAAAGTTTTTTGGCTCATTGTTTTCCCAACCCTGATTATAACTGCAAGAGAAGAGGAAAAGCTACTGACTTTTAGATAGAGGGTAAGTTGTTTTCAGGCACGATTCTAGACCCCTTTGGGGGGGGGGCACTGCCCCCCCCCCAAAGTTTTTTATTGCCCCCCCCCCCCAAATAATTAAATTTGCCCCCCCCCCCCCCCAAAAAAAAATACATAGTAATTTTATGTTTGCCCCCCAAAAAAAATTGAATTTGCCCCCCCCCCCCCCCAAAAAAAAAATATATAGTAATTTTATTTCTTCCACATAATATAATTAAATTTGCTCCGTCAAAAATATCTAAAAAATATTATCTTAAAAATATTTACTTTTTCTAAAAGTGTTTTTATTCATTAATACTTCTCATCCGCAAGAGAGATCAAACTAACACAGAAATTTATAGAAAAATTTGATTTTACAGACAGCTTTATATTTGTGAAAGCAATTCATAACTCTAATGCCTAAGAAATTTTCACTTGTCATCAATCTATTGTTAGAATATAATCTAGAACCAAAGAACCTGATCGCACAATGCTACGATGGGGCGAACGTAATGCCCTGGGGAAAAGGTGTCAAGTATAAGCAAAATAGCTGGACACCATGTCCCGTATATTCACTGCTTTAACCACCGATTGCATCTTGTTGTAAAAGATTGTCTTGAAATTTTAAGTGAAGGGAAAGATTTTTTTGATAATTTTTCTTCCCTTCATAAATTTTTTCAACATGATGCAATCAAGGTAATTAGTGAATGCGGGATCATACCCCGGCTGTTGCCCCATTGGTGGTGTGGTCACTCCCTGCCCATTGTTTTTTTTTTTAAATTACACAAAAATATTTAATACTCTTTTAAAAATTAAAAATAAAAAAACTTTTATATTTTCAGGTCACAGGGCCGAATCGGGATTTTTTGACCATATTTATAATCATCTATTTATTTTTTTGTATTAATTGAAAAATTATTTTATTTATTAAAAATAATTATAGACCCAGAACGATTCATATTTCTAAAACTTCTGATTTAATACACCATTGTTTGTTAGAAATTAAACAATTAAGAAATAAAAATACATGTGAAAATTTATTTAAAAATTATTTTGATATTAATACTTTTTTAAATGACAATAATTTATCTATGGAAAAAAGAAAAACTAAACATAAAGATTTTTCTGATTTTTATTTATTTTCTACTCATAAGTTTGAAAATATTTTAAATATTAAGGATAAAGTAAAAAATATTTATTTTAATATTATTGATTTATTTATATTTTGATAATAGATTTTTTACCGATAATAGTTATTTAAAATCTTTAGATTCTCTTTATAAATTTGATTAATATTTTAGATATAAATTAGAGCCTATTTTAAAAATAAGTAATTTAATATTGATGAAAATTCATTATCTAAAGAAATTGACGTAGCCAAAAAATTTTTAATAAGAAACTTAATAATTACAAAGAATGTGTTACTATTGATTTTGTTAAATTTTTATATGATTACAAAGATGCGTTTTCTAATCTATTTAACATTTTTCCTATAAGTTTGTTAAATAGCTCTTCAACGTCGAGTTGTTAAGCCACATTTTCTTCTTTAAGGGCACGTGCAAAGTGAGTTTTTATTTTCGAAAAATTTTCAAAATTCTGAAAATTTTAAAAATTTATTTTTTTTTCAAAATTTTTTAAAAATTTTTTATTTCAGAAAAAGCATTTTATGTGCATATATTAAATTTGGCAACTTTTTAAAAATTTGCGTTTTATTACAAAAATTTTTTTTTCAAAATTTTGAAAATTTCACGAAAATAAAAACTCACTTTGCACGTGCCCTAAGAAGGATAATAACTTCTTGCTGTTAAGTAGTGACCTGCGTAAAGGTGATTTGGTTTTTCAAGGACACGAAAAATCATTAACTGGTGCGTTAAATTTTGATGAATTTTATAATTTAATCAAAATAACCTCTAGGATAAAATTGTTAGATTAATAAAAAACACTGCTCATAATCAGCTAATTATTTACTATTTTAAAACATGGTTGCAATTTTTTTTTATGCGCATTAACGTTTATGTTCAGGTTTTATTTAATTTTTTACCCTAATATTAATTACTAGTTATATATAACCAGTGTTTTTTCATATATATTCTTCCAAGCACTTATACAATTTGTTTTCATGATAATCAATCTTATTTTAATATTCATTTTTTAAAATCCAAAGTTTTATATCATATTTCTAATCTTCATGCGCATTGATACCAAATGATAAAATACTTAAAATAAATTTCCAAATCTCATATCTTTTTAAGCAATTGATATTAGTTAAAACAATTAATTTTAATTCATATATTTAAATTATAAACGCAAATATTTTTTTATTTAGAATATAATAAATTACTTTTAATTTGTTAAAAAATTTTGAACATGGATTCTATTGTTATACATGTATATTTTTTGCCGTGACCGTAGGTCACGGCCTTGCCGCCGAAGGCGGCAAAAAATTTTTTTCTGCCCCCCCACGAGTTTTTTTTGCCCCCCTAAAATCGAAAAGCTAGAATCGGGCCTGGTTGTTTTATACATCAAATTCAAATTATGAGTAAATAAGCAAGCATTGTTAAATTTATTTTTGATTTTTGTTTATTCATATTTTTATTAGTTATTCATACAGATGTTTTCACAGGAATATTTTAAATACCAAAAATAATTTACAATTCGGTAAAAATTCTTGTACACTTCTAGGATAATTAACATCAGCAACTAAAAATCTATAATTATGTTTGTAAGTGGATAAATTTGATTGGTATACAACAAAAAAACAAATTTTAGATATTTAAGATTTTTAAAACGAAACAAATACAAAATAAACCAGGACCTAAAACAGAAATAAGTGGAATATAAAAAGTTAGAGACCTGCTCTTGTGATAGAGCACGAATTTTTAGACAGTAAGAACCTGCCATCTTCGAAAAAATCAATATTATAAAGTAGAAAAGTGGGAAAACAAAAAGATGAGAAAAAAAACGGTAAGTGAAAAAATAACAAACAATAAAAATAGATAAGTTATTGGTTTCGCAATCTAAAAGAATAAGTGGTTCAAAATTTAATTTCAGTTGTTGACTTATGAGAGTCCAGGATGTTTCATCAAATACCTCAGGCTATCCGGGCCTGTTTGTTTATAAAGGCATGCTAAGCAATTCGTTGATAGGCACACTTATAGTGCGTAATAAAGTATAATAAAATAATAAAATTAATGTTCCTTTAAAACGACTAAGGGCAACGGCACGGACCGCCTTTGAACTAGACTAATGATATAATTTTATAAGGCATTTAAGAGCAAGTTTGATTTATAAGGGCAACAAAAGAGTAAAAGGCAGATTGGTTTGCATAAATTCCTGCAATGAGTTTATATAAAAATAAACTGGCTTAGGCCACGTGCAAAGTGAGTTTTTATTCCGTATAATTTTGAATAATCTAAAAATTTTGAAAATTTTGTTTCAAAATAATTTAAAAAATTTTTTTAAAAGCATTTCATGTTCATAAACTAAATTTAACAACTTTTAAAAAATTTGCGTTTTTAACGAAAATAAAAACTCACTTTGCCTGTGCCCTTAGGTGCAATATGGCCGCCCTCCATAAATTGCATACAAAACTATTATTGATAATAATAATTGATTTCATATCTAACTTTTTGATGGAAGGATAATAGCCTATAGAAATAACAGAATTTATGGTACAACTACATTTTTAAAAAAGTTGCAAACAGAAGCTACGCAAGTCAGAGGTCTTTAGGCAAACAAAGCAATTATTTTGACTTAGGGCATGCCACATCAAAGTCATATTTTTAAATAACAAAAAAATTTTTTTTCTTACCAAATCATATAAAAATCATAACCTTAAAAAACGGCTTTTTGTCAAAAATATTAAACTAATTTAAACGTATTTTTCTTTTCGCATTTGTCTACAATAAGAATACATAATTCATATCTTTATGCAAAGCTAAAGTTCATTTCAAAAATTTTTTTGTAAGAGATTTATTGCCAAAGTATGTATGAACGGCCTAGCTTAGCATCTGTTAAATTTTGTTGGTCTAAATTATTAAAAATACGGTTCCCCGCTAACGGAGTTTAAATTTGAAATTTTATTTTCTCGCCAAATAAACATTAAATATTTAATTATATAAATTAAAAATGTTTATAAATGTAGGGCTTAATAATGAAATGCAAAATGTATTCTTTGGATTTGAAGATGATGATTGTATAAAATAAATTATTTATGATTTTGAAAGCTCTTACCTAGCTTATTAATATTTTTACAAAACTAGTGATTGAGATCCTTATTAGGAAAAGTAAAGGCGTTTTACAAATGGAATAATAATTAGTGATTAAACAACTCTAAGCAATTGAAAGTGAAAAAGATAAGAGAAGGGGAGGGTAGGGGGGGGGGAAGAATTAGAGCATAAAATGCATAATCATTTTCGGGGAAATGGTGGAGAATTTAAGGTCCTTGCATATAAAAAAGTTCCGTCATTTGACCCGGCACCGTTCTAACTTACTGGGGCTTAACAGTAATTGAGGACTTCATTTCCAACCTTAAGGCAAGATTTATTTTCATGGTTAACATATTTTCTTAATTTAAAACCGTTATCCTATTTAGAATTCTTTGAGAAGTTAGTCAAATTTATTCATTTCAGCTTATTAATTTATTAATATTAAAAAATAAGTCCCAGCGGGAATAAAATTCTTAAAATCTTATATCAGCCTACTAGAGCTGAATCAATCATTATTGAATACGGGCTGGCAGAATATAATCCAGATATCATTTAGCCAAATTATAAGAGGCGTATCCAGGATTTCAAAGGGGTAGGGGAGAGGGGGGGGGGGTAGGTTGAGGTATTTTAACCTGAAAAATTAATTTTTTATAAAGGTAGGAGGAGAAAATTTTTTTTTCAAGTCTGACAAAAAGAATAAGAAAAAATAATCACAGAGCATTCCTACCTACAATAGCTAAACTTTTAGCATTACCAACACATAAATTATTATATATTATAGTTTTAAATAGAAAGAAAATGAGAAAAGTAGCTTTTGTATTCCATGAATCATATTTATTAATATAATGTTATATGCAGGGCTGGGAAAAAAAAATAAATGGGCTTTTTTTTAACAAGTTTTTGAGTTTTTCCCCAAATGCCCACAAACTCGTGGCATGGCAAAAGAAAAGCCTCTTTTCTTGCTTAAAGAAAAGGGGCATGTTTAAAAAAAGCCCCATATCTTAAAAAAAACTCCTAGGAGCTTTAAGAAAAAATAACCGACCCATCATTATTATAAAGTAAAAATCAAAATTTTTCCAAATTATTATAAAGAAAACAAACAATATTTTGGGGCTCTTTTTATGAGTTTTGTGGGTATTTTTTGCACCTTTCTTAGTAAGAGCTTTTTTTAAATTCTTATTTTGGCCCTTTATTTGTATCTCCCTTTCTTTATTTATATTTTGGGGGAAGAAGCCAAAGTTTTTTGGCTCATTGTTTTCCCAACACTGGTTATATGTATTAAATACATACTTCTTATACACACTGTTGTAATCATGTTATATTTACTTTTTATCTTGTATTGATCAACCAGTAAATTAACCTAGCAAGTTAGACTAATAGGATAATAATTGCCCGAATAAAAGAACTTCGCACAACTTTAATTTGATTATTTGTTGAAAGTGCATTCGTTAAAGGGCTTAGACCTGATCATAACTTAGGTATATTATTTAATTGTGACTTTATTATAATCACATTGCAGACAATATATTAGGTTTTGGGCCATATTTGCGTGTCAAATTACATGTAAGAATATCCTTGTATAAAATAGAAATTCTAGTAAAAAACAAAATTTACGAATGATTTTAACTAAAATAAATTAAGTAACTTGGTCAATAAATTGAAAAAGTTTAGCAATCATGTTCATGATTAAAAATTAACAAATAATGGGAGGGAAGCATTCCATGGGCATTTTATTGCTTTACACTTACAGGAATGATTAAATTTATTGAATGCATATTAAATACATAGTATATGTTTCATCGAAAACTTTGAGCATGTCGAGCCCGTCAACCGGTCTTACAAAATAACCGGCTAGGTATAGGTATAAAATTTATAAACTGTAAAATTTTAGATGAGACTGGACAAATATTCTTTACTTAAA
>JAUIRJ010000656.1:0-10992 GCA_030555515.1 Acutogordius australiensis
ATTAAAAATAGTAAATTCATTGTGTATAAAAAACCTCGAAAACGCGAAAGAAACATTACAGAAAAGAAGAGTACAATATTGTTAGATTAAAATTTATAATTTAATATATTATTAAAAAAATTGTGTAAAAATTTGTTAGAAACAGAATTAGGTATAAATAATGGGTTAATACAAATCCATATGCATAGAGTCAAATAATAGAGATATTTCCTCTTCCTTTGATAGGCCTAATGCGGTTGTAAATGAAACTAAAACTGGTTTTCAGATACTATTAAAATCGATTAGATATTCATTGACTGCCTTGTTTTGGTATCATTTTAAAAACATATTTGGCATAAGTTAAAATTAACAAAAAATAAAAATTGCCTATATATTATTTATTATTAATATTATTAGATATCTAAATTTATTACTGAAATTCTGCCGGTTAAAATCTTTTGAAGTTGTTAAACCCTTTAACTGACTTGTTTTTTGTTGTTGTAATAACAAAAAACCATATCTATTTAAAATATTTAATTTTATTTTTGATTATATGCATAAAAAAGAACATGAGATGTGCACATAAATAATTTAATAAACCAAAAAATTCCCCCAAATTTTTTTTATAAAATAATTAAAATTTTATAAAAAAAAAAAGGTTGAGGGAATTTATGTTATAAGTGATGTTTTATGTATAATAAGCACCTTTAAATTTTTGGCAGTATGCCAAAAAGTCGGCTTTAAAGGTAGGATACTGATAATATCACAGTATTAAGGTCTATTTGTGCATCGACTGCAAAGTAACGACTGACAATCTTTTACATTGGCTATCGTGCCCCTTACTTAGGACCTCCATAAATCCCCTAGATCTATGGACAAACCCCATCTAAGCCGCCTCCAAACTCGCTCACACCTCAGAGCCTCCCTCATCATTTTTCAAGCGCACGGGTAAGAAACAACAACATTTATAGCCTTCCCAAGTAACTCTAATTGTAATTAGCCTCACGTTTTTTTATCCTTTTGCCTCATCTCTTTAAAAATCGTTTCCGGTAAAATAATGAGATGCCCTTTAATACTACATTAATGCAACATTTAATCCTATTTTGAAACGCTTAGTGATTTTGTTGGATTAAAATGGAATTGACCATGTTATATGAGGAAAATAGACTAAAATATTTATATATACATTATTTTCATACATACTTTTAATTATTAAATATAAAAAGTAAAAAAAAGTAAATAAATTTTACTAGATATGCTTGTTAAGTTTTTTTCTTTAAATTTCTCCGGATTTCGTAATAATTTCCCAGAAATTGTCTAAAAAATCGCAAAATTAAAATTGAAATTTGAAAGTCACATAAAAATCATTCTATCCACAATAAAAAGCCAAAAGATATAAAATACAACATATACAATAAAAAGTTTTATTTAAAAACAATATTTTATAGTTTTACAATTCAAATTGCGTAGTAAAAAATGCATTACTGCAGATTTGGAAGGAGATCCAAAGCTTCCAGACACTTTTTCTAACGCCCGGCGTTTAGCTGACCGCTGAAGTCGTGGCACAATCAAATTATCTAAAACAAATTAGGATTAATGGGTTAAATATTTTATATAAAAAAAGCTTAAAGTAACAATTGAGATTAATTTATGTTAGTATCACAAAAGAAAAGCACAACACTATTAAATTTAAATTATGGTAAATACACAGGTCAAATTGAGATTTAAGAGCTAACTATGGGAGATCAACATTGCCAGAGAATTTTCAAACCCTTTTATCGTTTTTCTAATCAAACTTAGTTAGTCAGCTATAAATATTAAAAATTTTAAAAAAATGCCAAAAAACACAAAAAATTCAAACAAAAATAAATTGAAATTTTTTGCATTTACAACAGCTAAACTAAAATTTAAACTTTAAATAAAACTCTTATTATAAACTAAAAATATATCGTGTCGTATTTAAGTTTGAACGCGAAAATTTTGTATTAGATGTATGTATGAGCTTTATATACAAATTTTGTTATTTAAGAAGATAAATATAAGTTACAAGGGATTTTTATATGAAAAAAAATTTTTAGATTATTTTTAGGGTATTCCCGATGTCAATTTGGTCAAAAAAAACCATTTGTTTAATATAGACGAATGTAAAGAGTCAGGCCGGAAGAAACTAAGAAAAACGAAATGCCATTATGGGGATAAATTCTTTTATGTGCTCATAAAATTCACGGTTGTGCCATTGATATTTATTGACTCGACCAGTTTTAAAAAAATAGTACTGTTATTAATTTTTTTGTAATTAATTTTTATAGCTTAGGTATTAATAAAAATATTTTGAAAAAAAGTGAGTTTTGTTTTAATATTCAAATTTATATTTGTTAAAATATTACCTAATCTAACTGCTTCGATGGTATTTTCGTTGATAAAAGGATCTTTTAATGGGGATATAACAGGCAAAAAGGTGTGGTTTTCATTTGATAAAGCTATATTAAAATATTAGATTATAAGGCATATATATAATAAAATAAACTTAAAATACATAAAACTTTAACTATTATAATATTTTTGAGCTAAAAAATTATCCACCACTTTCTTTAATAAATTGGCACTTTACAAGCACTTAATAATATACTTGATTGAGGAGAATCAAAAAGCGAGATTGATAATTTAGATAGAACACCATTGGTGATTTGCTCATACTCTTGTTTGGCATCATGGGTTACTGCTAAAGACATGTCATTTGGAATGTTTTCTTGAGATTTGGGTTGAGTATTTGAATTATCGTCATTGTTATTGCACAAGTCTGAAACAAAACCATCAGAAAGAAGTCCATTTTGTCCAGCAATGTCTGTAAATTTTTTTTAATAAATAACCCATCACTATCAAAAATATATTTCACATATCATTTGAAGTTAAATGCAGAAAAATATGATATTAGAATTCTCTCCTATGACTTCGACTCTATATGGCCCCAAATAAAAATTGAGCATGGAAAATTAAACCTATATTTCAAGGCTGGGAAAAAAACTAAATGGGCTTTTTTTTAACAAGTTTTTGGGTTTTTTTTCCAAATGCCCACAATCGTGGGCATGGCAAAAGAAAAGCCTCTTTTCTTGCTTTAAGAAAAGGGGCATGTTTAAAAAAAGCCCCTTTGCTTAAAAAAAAACTCCTAGGAGCTTTAAGAAAAAATAACCCACCCATCAAAATTTTTTTAAATTATTGTAGAAAACTTAAAATGGGTTCTTTGGGGCTCTTTTTAAGAGCCACTTTTTGTGGGTTTATTTTTGCCCCTTTTCTTAGTAAGGGCTTTTTTTGAATTCTTATTTTGGCCCTTTATTTTTGCCCCCCTTTCTTTTTTTATGTTTTAGGGGAAAAAATGAGCCAAAGTTTTTTCTCATTGTTTTCCCAGCCCTGTTATATTTGCACTAAAATTCTGTAATGCTCTAAAATTGTCTAACATAACATATGGCCGTTATTTATTTCATTCTTAAATTGTTAATCAAAAGAATATGATGATATTAGTAAAATCTTAATTATTTCATCATGTTATTTAGTATGTATTAACACACACTTCCATACTGGCTACGTTCTTTGTAACATCTCCTGTACAATGTTTATTAAGGTGAAAAATGTTTAATATTTTTGTCAAACTCCAGAAATTTTAAATTTTATAAGGATACTACTAGTAATTTTTAGCAAGGCAAAATTATTTTAATTAAATCAATACCCTTTTCTAGTAAATCATCAACTATGTCATCTTCTCCAATATCTTTTTTTAAATCTTTGATAAGTTGAATTAAAAGATTTCTTTCACTAAAAAATATCTAATATATAAATCCAACAAATTGATTTTTTTTATATATAAAATTTTAATTTACCTACAAACTAATTTCCATTCATCTTTTATTGTATCATCTTTATAAATTATAACACTAGCATCATTATCATGCCAACCCCAATAAGATTTCCCCAAAATATCCCTACCAAGAGGATAATCTCTTATATCTGTATTTTCTAATGTCCCAATTGCGTTCTGAAAATCATAATTTTCATCAAACTGAGATTCAAGTATGCTCTATAATTAAGTTAAAAAAAAATTACATACTTTTAGGAAAAATAATTTTCTATGAGGAGTTAATAATCCGTAACAGCCATTCATTAATAAATCATTTTCTTCAGGATATAAATCATAATTTAACTAATATAAAATATAAAAAAAAAAATACTCTTGTCAAATATCGCTCCCAATTTTCAGTTTTCATGCTTTTTCTTATCTTTTTGATAAGGTTAATATGTAATTGTTTGAGCTCTGAATAAAATATATATTAACAATTGTATGCTAGCATTTTCTAAAAAATAATATATTCATGTTACTTTCGGTATTATTTTCGATATGATTTGCAAGGTCATTAATACTGTATGGCTCAATATTTAAGTATTCTCCAAATCGACGTATAAATGAATAAATACATGCAAAATTATAGTCTGCTACAAAGGGATAAGCCATCCATACATTCATAGTACAAAGTGGACCATGTCTTGCAATCTTATATAAGTAAAACACATAGCCCAAAATTCTAATTAATTAGCAATAAGATTATTCTATAAGCACAAGTAAAGCTTGTACAAACAATACAATGTTTTTTTGAGCTTATTTAATATTGTAATATTTAAAAACTAAATAAATCAAAAATTTATTACCTATATTTTTTTAAAATATGACAAACAGGTGTACTTAAAAAAAATTAAAGTTTTTATATTTTGCAAGAAACATTTACAAACAAACTATAATGATTTTTTATAGGCGTTAAATTTTTTTCCATTATGATTAAACTAGTGAGTTTGTAACGCGAACGTTATAGTGGGGTCCATAAGGACTCCAATTTCAAACCTCTAAACTTTGAGAGTGTTAGAGTGATCTTTATATTTTTAATATTTTAAAAAGATATAAGTGCTTTTTAATTATAGGCAAATATAAGTTTATAAATAAATAATGCAAATTTTGTTTGGCACAAAATAAATCTGAATTTAAATTTTACATTTTTATTTAGATCAAGACAAATTTGAATTAATTATAGGGGAAACAAATAATTTTTGCGAACAAAATAGTATTGAATTTAATTTATAACGTAAACGTGGTGAAATAGAAGATGTAACTAAAAAAGTAAAAATAGTTATAACTTGTAGTTAACGTATGATAGCATTTTTCGCAGCTCTGGATGTAATTCTAGTGCAATTTGAAGAAAGGTTTAATAATGATACTCTTGAGTTTTATAAGGGTGTCGTATTTTACAATAGTCTCATTAAAGAAATATACGGAAATACATGTGCAAAACATAAAGGACCTATGTAATTTTTATGATATCAACCCTTATGCATCTAGAAATGAAAATGTTTATTTCATACTTTCGTCAGGCTCTATATGGTATCCTTTCAATAGAATCTCTATATGGTAAAAATTGTTTTTAATTTATAGATTCAAATATTTCTGAGCATATAGATAACTCCTCCGAGAAGACGTGGAAAACGATGATGAGGATGATGCTGAAACAGTGTTTATTAGCTCAAAGGACAATTTTTTGCTACCTTATAGAGCGCTCAATAAAATAATTAACAATTTTGATAACTTAAAAAAAAATTTATAATATCTTGCTTTCATTAACTATCATGAGCTGCGGCGCTGAACGTTCCATGAGCAAAATAATATTAACCAAAACTTATTTTCGCAACAAAATAGGAGATGAGTTTTTACAAAATTTAATATTGTTAAAGTCCGAAGAGGATATTTTGTAAGAATTAGATAATGATACAATTATAGATAATTTTAATTTATATCTAAATTTCAATAATTTACATTAACTAGTCCTATTGGAATCTAAATCAATAATTGTTGCAATCAATTATTTTTATTAACTTTTAAATATTTACGTGGTAGCACTTAAACAATCATTTTAATTAATTTTAGTCCTAATAATTTTACATTTTATCCATATATATGTTTTCGTACAATTTTTAATAATTTTTTTATTAAATAAATATTTTCTTTATTTATCTTCAGTTGATGAAAAAAGAGCACCTTGTTTATAATTAAGAAAACATTAGGGGGGGGGGGGGGGAATGTTACCCCGGTGTATAACCCATGGGGGGTAGCTCGTCATTGGAATTTTGGGACTAGGAGACGCTGGATGGGACTGTGCTGGACGGGATACTTTATATATTTTAATTACACTGGTCGACAAATTTCGACTTTTTGTCGGCGACCAGTTACAAACACACATAATTTAAAAGAGTTTTTTGTGCTGATTCCAAATATCTTTTCCATTTTTTCGAATAGGTCTAATTTTTTAATTAGAAGCGGTCAAAATCTTCAAAAACCTCAATATATGTCATTTTCAAAAGCAAATTTAACACCCTAAAATCCAAAAATTTTTAATAAAAAAAATGTAATTTCATAGGAAATGGCTTAAATAATATATTCGAATTAAAAAAACTGGAAAAAATTAATTAGTTAAGCAATTATTTAATTTTTAAGAAAAATTATATATGGCAAAATTGGCGCCTTTAAGTCTATCTCTTAAAATCCTTTTTAATGGTCCATGGGAATTTAATTTTTAATGTTATTTGCTTCAAATCCATAAAAAAGGTTTAGATAATTTATTTTAAGCTATTGGGAATATTTGATTATAATTATCTCCTTTATAAATCACTTCCTTACAAATAAATTTATGTAAAAAAAGTTCTGGTAAAAGTTTATAAGTAATCTAGGACATTATGATAGGGGCAACTATATATTGAACAATCTCAATTGGGTAAAGTAAGTCTAATTAACCTCTAGAGTGAATTTAAATTAAAAATAAGCTTACCAAAAATCTTTAAAGAGGTTTCTAAGCGTTAGACTTTATGGCGCCAAATACGCCTAATTCATTTTTTCCTAAAAATTAAATAATTGCTTAAATAATAAGATTTTTTAAATTTTTTTGATTTAATTTAATTATTTAAGAATTTTCCTATAAAATTACAAGCTTTTTGTCCAATTTTTTTTGAATTTAAGGGCACTATATTTGCTTTTGAAAATGACACATATTGGAGTTTTTGCTGACTTTAAACGGTTATAGTTAAAAAACTAGACCTATTCGGAAAAAATGAAAAAGATATTTGAAATCAGCTTAAAAAACACTTCTAAAATATACGTTTTTCTAATTGGTCGCCATTTTTTGTCGACCAGTGTTATAATAAATAGAATAAAGACTCTCCCACAGCAAGGAACCGATGCGAAAGGCAAGAAAAAGCCGATGCCACGCCAATCAAATGGCTAGAAAAGATACTCTTATCACCGAAGTGAGATATTAACGAATAAAAAGTTAACAACAGACAAGGGGATTATAACTTTTTTAATAAAAATGAGGATTGAAAAATATAATAATTTATTATATATAAAAAACTTGTGAATATTTTGATTTGAATAAAATTGGTATTATATAATTGAGAGAATTAAGACAATCGAAATAAGACAGGGACAACTTTGTGTACCGCTTTTTTTAAACCTTTTAAAGGTTTTGCATAACTCTCCACTGTTTTCCTGTTCCTTTAATTTGTTCCACCTTGCCCATAAATAGAAAATTATATAGTGTTCCAATTGATACGTATCTAAAAATATCACAAACATCCTTACTTTTCTAATTTTTGATTTAATCTGGACAACAAAATTTGGACAGCCTTAAGCATCATTTATGGCAACTATAGTTTTTGGTCAAGTTTTTAGTGCTAATTACGAATATAAAATCAGAATTTTAGCCAATGCCTCATATTTTTAATTATTCAGTGTCAGAGTTGAGATTTTTCGAATTTTGGAGTATTTTGGGCTTTTAGATCACAAAGCGTATGGATAGTAACATAATTACATTTAGATTACCAAAACACTCATTTATTAACGTAAAGCGTTTAAATTTTTTACAAATATTAAATTTTTTATTTATTTTTTCATTTTTTTTTAATTTGCGGTTTTTGCCATAAAATCCGTTTTTTGATCCTAAATAACATAAAAGTAAATTGCTAGTTAGGCTAAAACCTTTTTTAGATGGTTTTTTTATGAGGAATCTTACATGTCAATAGATTTTTTGAAAAATTAATAGTTAAGAATATTTTTTAAATTTTTATACTCGGTTTAAAAATTGGGGCATTGGGAAAAAACTAAACCAGATATCGTACAAACCGTAAAATCGTTCATGTTGTTTTTGTTGCCCAGTGATGATATAAAAGCTTTTCCAACTTGATTTAGATTGTTGTCTTCCACTACTAAATTTTCCAAAAATATAGGTAACACCTTTAGGAACCTAAATGATTTGCAACTTCCAATTATTTTTGCCACTAAAAATTTTAACCCTGGAATAATGGTATTTATTTTCCTGAACAAAAGCTCAGACAAATTATTCTTGGAGAAGTTTTAAAAATGATTAATGACATCCGATTTTTTGCGTTTTAAGATTTTGTTTATTAGATTTTGCATTTTAGGGTTTTGCTTTTGAGATCCAGTCAAGTTATTCCATGCAAATGGCAGATATTTCAGCTCCTTTTTCGCGTTTTTTTTTACATCTTTAACTTGGCTTTGTGATAATCCTTTATTATTGAAGATGGCAACTAATATATATCAAGAATTCACAAAAAATTTTCGAATTCGTTAAGATGATTTAGATTAGATTTTAAACCTGGCCGTAATATCACGACCCACCCCGTCCAAAATATTTTTTAAATTAGGTTCGACCCGGGATTCGGTTGTTAAATTCAAAGCCCGGCTTAAATTTAATAAATATGATAAAAATTTATTTTATTACGAGCTAAACATATTTGTTTTATTTATTCAAAGGCAGAGTGTAGGAGTAACACCCTTTACCATGTTGTAATAAATTTATCATATTTAGATCCTGTTAATAAGACAGAACAACAACTTTTGAGACTTATGAGCTAACTCCAGTATACCTGCCATCTTAGAGCCATCAGTTTAGCATTTTTTTAATCTTAAAAGCGCCCTAAACATTGAAAATTTAAAAAACAACAAAAAAGATTTGCAAAAAAAATTCTAATAAAAATTATTTTTTATATATAAAATGGATAAACTACAATTTTTAAATAACAATTTTTTTAAATTTCTCTTGTTGGGCACCAAGTATTCTTTATGACCTTAATGTTAATTTTAAATTTGGTTTTAATTAAATTATTTTAAAGTAAATAAGTTACAAGTGATTTGAATATGCATAAAATTATTTTATATATTGTTTCTTAAGGTAATCTCTAAAATGCCAAATAAGTGACTTCGGTTAAATTCAAGCATTATTTGATGTATGCCCAGAAAGGCCAAAGGCCAGAGAAATTTCGGAAAATTTATAATATACATGAAATGAAGAGTGCAAACTATATTGCCCAAATTCTCTTATTTTTCACATTTTTGTCGACTTAAAATAAAATAAGAGATTATTTAAATACAGGCCCGATTCGCCGGGATCTTTCTAAATTTTGGCCCGGGACGACTTTGATATCTAAATCAGTTAGGGTTAGCAAAAGTAACCGATCCGTATTAAATGTAAGTTACTACAACAATTATTTCATTATCCAATGATTTTATATTTTTTTTTAATTTCTAAGATTAAACACGACTTCATTTTAAAATTCGTGAATCAAATATGGGTTATTCTACTATTATTTTAAAATGCAGCCATTTAGTTTTTAATTCTAAAATAGGGAGGGATGTTATTTATCTCCTTAGAAATTAAAATCCAAGCGAATATAATATAGTGTAATGCGTCAATACAATTCAAAATTATAGGATTATTTGCAGCAGAAAATTTAAATCTAATGAGCCACGGTCTAATTGTAGAAAGTTCAATACAATTGGTGTTTAAGAAACTCATAAAAATCTTTTTAAATTTATATATTTTTTTGGAAATTGAAATGGTATATAAAGTTATTTGCAGGAATAGTATTTGATACAACATATATTATGAAAACATTGTATATCAATTCGAGTGTTTACTTTACCGCCTCTATCACCGACACTCACGTTTTGATACAACAAGTGTTTATTTCTAAAAATTTATTTGATATTAAACAGTAAAAAATATATTTAAAGTTTAGCCCGATTATTTATATCATTAATGGGTAATCAATATTCAGGAATTATATATTAATGAATCCCTTATTCAATTCTCAATAAAGGTTTGACAATATTAAAATATGCTTTGACTTCTCTAATTAAAACTTTGACACCCGCTCGTTCCCCCTTCTTTTTATAAAAAAAAAAGATTTTTTAGATGCCTATAATTTTAAATATAGATCATAACAATAAACAATTTTAGTCAACCAGAATAGGCAAAAGATCATAATACGTGATGCGCATTATTAAATTTGACTTTGTAAAAAGACAGCAATTGACAAGCTCTAAAAATCAAATTTGACCTTTCCGTCAAAAATAGTGTCTTTAAATCTATCTATTTATGTCTGATGTTTCAAAATATATTAAACTAGAAACTTTTGGGGCACATTTATTTTGATTATAACATGTAATTTAATTATAAAATGTGCCCATTTCCTCTCTCCTCTCTTACACAATGTTTCAACTCTCTCAGGAGCTAATGAAACCAATTGTCATAGAAATATGTTCTTGTTTAAAAAAAAACTATTGACTTTGCAGTTTTCCATTAGACTGATAAAATTATTAATTTGTTGGACATTATTGCAACAAAAATCCTTTGGTGCGTATACTTCGAAAAACCTTATAACAGTTAAAAATGCTAAGGACTCGGTACATTATATATTTAAATCTAAGTCACCGCTTAAAAAAGAAGATACAAATTACAATTATTCCCTTAACTTACCAATTAGTGTATTGCCCTTACAAATCCAGGTTTTAATAGTTCGGGAGACCTTGAATTTATCCAAACCAGAATCTTATTTCACAGGTCAACAGATTTTTAAGATTTATATGCGCTAACAACAAACACCAAACCTGTCATTTTAAGGATT
>JAUIRJ010000657.1:0-10966 GCA_030555515.1 Acutogordius australiensis
TAAGGAATTCAATATAAATTCAATCACTTAAATTAATTGCATTATGTAAAATATAATAAAAACAGCGTTAAAAAATATGCTGTAAAAAATCAAAATTAATTTTTAAAAAAAATTGAACTTAAAATTTAATTCCCCCCCCCCCCCCCCAAAAAAAATACTTGTGAATTTTATTTGCCCTTCCACCCCCATGAAATTAAATTTGCTCCCCCAAAAATATCTAAAAATTATTATTTTAAAAATATTAACTATTTTTTAAAAGTGTTTTCATTCATATCATCACTTCTCATCCGCTAAAGAGATCTAACTAACACAGAAATTATTTCCGTTGTTATTATATAGAAAAATATGATGTTACATAAAGCTGTATATTTGGGAAAGCTTTCTCACTTGTCAACAATCTTTTGTTAGAATATAATCTAGAACCAAAGAACCTGATCGCGCAATGCTACGAGGGGGCGAACGTAATTTCCGGGGAAAATGGTGGTGCTCAAGTATTTCTAAGCAAAATGGCTAGACACCATTTCCCGTCTGCTTTAACCACCGATTGCATCTTGTTGTAAAAGATTGCCTTAAAATTTTATTGAAGGGAAAGATTTTTTAATATTTTTTTTCCCGTCATTTTTTCAACATGATGCAATCAAGGAAGTTAGTGAATGCGGGACCATACCTCGGCTGTTGCCCCATCGGTGGTGTGTCACTACGACGCCATTGTTTTTTTGACAAATTACATAAAAATATTAAATACTCTTTTAAAATTTAAAAATGAAAAAGTTTTTTTATCTTCAGGTCACAGGGCCGAAGCGTCGGGGTTTTTTGACCATAATTATAAACCATCAATTTATTATTTTGTATTTAACATTTAAAAATTTTTTTTATTTAAAAAAAATAAATAAGGATCAAATTAAATGCAAAACGATTTATATTTCTAAAACTTTTGATTTAATACACCATTGTTTGTTGAAAATTAAACAATTAAGAAATACAAATACATAGATTTATTTAAAAACTGCTTTGATATATATAATACTTTTTTAAATGGCAATATTTTATTTATTGATATAAGAAAAACTAAACCTAAAGATTTTTTTGATTTTTATTTATTTTCTACTCATAAGTTTGAAAATAATTTAAAAATTGATGATAAATTAAAAAGTATTTATTTAAATATTATTGATTTATTTATTGATTCTTTTAATAATCGATTTTTTAATGATAATATTTATTTAGAATCTTTAGATTCACTTTATAAATTTATCCTTTTTTTTAGATACATGTATATTTTTTGCCGTGACCAAAAATTTTTATTCTGCCCTCATACAAGTTTTTTTTGCCTCCCCCCCTTCCCCCTAAATTGGAAAAGCTAAAATCGGCTCAAACTAATTTTAATAACCTAGGACGCGATCGGAAAACTTAATGAACATTTTAGCATTTATGGTAATATTATGACCATAGTTAAGCGCAGGTTTATATTGGAAATAATTATATTCTGTACAAATTGCCGGAAATAATTTCGGAGAGAATAACTGTAAAATATTGAAATTTCAGCATGTAAATTATTATTTATATTTTTCTAGAGTTTGCTAATGCAATCTTATATAAGGGCAAAAATCCATCAATATATCTTTAAATTTAGTTCTTTAATGCCCAAAATCCTCGGTGAATGTCTTCAAAAATATTTTACTCCAATTAACTGTTTTGAAATAGGTTAAAAAAAGATTTTAAAAAATATTACGTTTAAACAGCTGTTAAGATGTTTGCTTGAGCGGATAATCTAGTTGAAAAACCGGTCCCAAATCTGTTTAATAACCCGACAAAATTCTCACAATTATTAACCTTTTTTTTTAAGTGTTAACACCTTAATCTTAAAGTTCACATTTTCGATGTTTAAAAATAATTTTAAGTGCTCACGGCCTACAACAATTTTGGTTAAACAAGACAGTTCTTGCTAGTAATGGTTTAGTGGGGAAATTAGCCGAAATGCCGTATACGGAAAAAAGTATTATTTTTAGCTAATCACCTCCATCCCTAAAAGGTTGTCAAATATACGGCTCAAAGAATGGGTTACAAATTGGGTTGGCCCTGCTACCCCAATTTCCATAATTAACTCAAACTAGAAAATACCTTAGGGCGTTACACAAAAAATCTTAAAAAACACACATAAAAAACAATTGGTTTGAGGCAGGGATGGGCAAGTAATGATTACTTGTAATTAAATTACAATTACTAATTACTCTCATAGTAATTAGTAATCAGTTACATTTTTTATAAAGTAATTGTAATGGTAATTAATTACATTTTTTAGTAAAGTAGTTGTAATGATAATGATTACTTTTTCAAAGTAATCATTATATTGAAGTAATTTTATATGTTACTAAACCTTTAGCCAAAGCTTTAGATTTTTTTCAAAATGAAAAAACGTTTTTTTACGGAGAACTAGTGCCAACATTATTTGAAAAATTAGCGGATTTAAATGACCTTAAACTTAATTTAAAATTTTGTAAAAACCTTGTCTCAAAAATGATTTCTAGTTTTGAAAATAGGTTTGAAGACCATCTTACTATGTCGGTAAATTCCAATTTTGCATTATTAGCATTAATGTCTCATCCATTTTTTAATTAGACTGGGTAGAGGGCAGGGAGAACAAAGAAAATTTAAAATCGTTATTGATATCAGAAGCAAAAAAAATGAAAAAAATTGACATATCTTCAAGTCAAAATGTTTCTAAAAATCAAAGTTTATACAGGTTTAAAAATTTACCTAAATCAAAATTAACAAATGATCTCTACGATGAGGCAGAATTAGAGGTTCTAAAATATTTAAATGATAATAGTGAAAAGCTACCAATGTTAGAAAATTACCCAACAATTAAAAAGATTTTTTTTAAGTATAACACGATATTAGGCTCATCAGCCTCAGTCGAAAGATTATTCAGTCTTGTCACTTTATTAAATAGATTTAATAAAAACAGATTGTCCAATGAGTTGTTTGAGAAATTAATTGTTTTAAAAAGTAAATATAAATACGAAACCGGCTGCAAGGATTTAGTAACTAATCAAACTTTCTTCCACTAACTCAAATATATTTTTAATTATATAATTTAGCATTTATATCCAAAATAAATGAATCTTTTTACATATTGTCTATATAATAAGTGATTTTATTTTTGTGCATTATTATTTTCGTGTTTTCTAATTTTATATATAAAAATTTTTGAAAAAGTAATTGTAATTGTACTTGTAATTAGTAATTAATTACTTGAAAATTTATGTAATTGTAATTGATTGTAATTAAGTACTTTTTTAAAAACAGTAATGGTAATTAGTAATTAATTACATTTTTTTCTAAAGTAGTTGTAATGATAATGATTACTTTTAAAAAGTAATTGTGCCCATCCCTGGTTTGAGGTTTCCCTCATAGCTTTCCCTATATAAGGGCGCCATACCCGTTACGGCTTTGACTTTTTAACCCGAGCAAAGCAATTAATATGCCGACGGGTTAAATATTAAGATTTTCTCGCACGCCGGCGACTAAATTTTAGCCTAGGCTCTCAATATAGGCACATCAAGACCTACTGCCTAAGCAGGCCACTCAGAAGCTTTAAAGTGGTTGCATTTATACTATTTTTCTGAAGAAAAAAGCCTCCTGTGCGTGGATTGGAACTCGCAACCTCCTGCGTGTAAGACAGGAAGGTGCCACTGAGGTATCTGAGCCAATTAATTTATACTTCGTTTATTTTTTCACATATGGTCACCGTTATCACTTTTTGAAAAGACAAAAAGTACACTTTTACGCAATTACTTTTTTATAATGAAATTTTTATTTTTGTTGTTGTTTAAATTGACAATATATTTTGATTTATAAGGTAATTTGATGTAATTTTTTCATCTAATTTGCTGTATATAAAAAATAGCGTCAATTTGTCATAAAAGATCTTAAATAAATTGTCATATATTAGTTTGGCCGACTATTTTTAAAATTATGTGCAACAAAAGTAGAAAATACAATTGCGAAAAAAAGTTTTTTTAGCATTCAAAAATATTAAGTGAGTTTGGCCCAAAATTTATAATGATTTTTGAACGAGACTGTTATAAACGCTAAGGGGATTTGAAAAACCCCAAATGTTATAATAGCATAATTCAGGTCATTAATTATTAATCCGACAATTATAATTTCATATAACACTTCTCTTTAAACACGAGAATCAGTTAGAAATATTATAATTATATCCATATTTATCAATAATTAACAAAACAAACAAATTGGTATACAAATTTGTCAAAAAAAATTTGATGTGCTTGGTATAAGGTCTAAAAAGAGGGACAAAGTTAGACACAGCTCAATTTAGCGATTTCAAAAATACTCGAAATTTCATTTATGTTAGGAGTAATGCGTCAATATATTAGAATATTCAAACAACTAACCCATTTCTTTAGGAACAGCATACAGACGATCAAGCTGATAGGGCTGGCTTGGGCCATTTTCATTGCAAGCAAATATCCGGAACAAGTAATGGTAATCCGAGTTAAGCTGCGAAACCTTGAAGCAACACCCGTGAATAGGCTCTGAATTGAGTCTAACCCATGGTCTAATAATTAATATACAAAAAAATTATTTTCAAAATTTTGCACAAATATACACATTTTGATGCGTAAAGCTCTTGGCCCCGAATGTATAAAGATCCTCTAATAAATACCATCAATAGGCGGGCAATACCTGTTTGGGCATTAACTTTTTTAAACCGAGCAAAGCAATAATTGCAGTTGGGCATAATAGTAAGATTTGCTAGGACGCCGGTGACCTAGCCAGTTATGACTCCATCTTACTGCTGTAAGCCACTCAGCAGCTTTAAAGTGGTTGCATTAAAAAAAGCCAACTTACTGAATTGAACACCAGACTTCTCAGATGAGGACCTAGGATGTTCTCGCCGGAATAACCGAGTCCCCCACTTTGCTAGGTTAGATTTTTTTGTAAATCAGATGCGCCACAAAATAAAATGTTTAGAAGTTAATTAGAAGCATCATCATATATATCTTTGACAATGTATATATCTAATTCTTTAATTCCGATTAAAGATAAATATTAAATCTACAACAACACATTTTTTTGGTTCATTTTAAAATCTAATTTTGAGCGTAGCTGAGCATAAACATTTTGGTAAATAATAATATTATCATGCAACTACTTTCTTTCATGTTCTTCTCGATTTTCAAATTCAAATATTTCGGCAGGCAATGATTCGGGATTTGGGGAAAAGGTTTGGAATTCGATGTCAAACCAAAGTCGACCACTCTCATTTACATTTGAATCGGTCAATGGATCGTCACTTGCGTAATAGGGCCGATACCGCGGGAGGTCCCAGCAAAAGATGAGCTCATTGGGGGCAGAAGAGTTGATGGTGAAATTACGCGGGAAAAGCGGTGTAATCATTTCAGCTGTATTGTTTATAGATAAACATTTTAAATCACTCTAAGATGGACCGACTAACTTAAATTTTTATTTAATTTGAATCATAGGTCGTGTCTTGTAAATGGTTTTTAATTGCAAATTTTAAAACAGTAGGATTTCCTATTTCAACAAAAAAAAATACGTGTTTAACGCCTACTATCATTGGCGCCAAAACAGTATAATACAATGCCTATATATAATCATAATTCATGTGTTTATATTTTTAAGTTTTGGAAATACGAAAATGAAAAAAGACATGGCCATACACATTGAAATATTATTTATAAATTAAGTTATATTAATAAGCGAGTAAACATTTTTCTCAGAATTTTTTGATTAGAAATTAGTTGTACCTTTTTTAAAACATAAAGTTTGATAACGAATGTAATACTATTATTATAGTTGATAAATAATTATTTTTCATAGTAATTAAGTAATTTTACTACATTTTTGTCAAATTTGACAATTCCCTAAAAAAATAAATGAATGTATACTCGGCATATCCCTCATAAAGTCAGGTTTTAGCCTTTCCAAATTTGCTGATGTCGTTAGATAAGATTGTGCGAATGGCAAGTATTCCATATCTTTGGCCAAGTGTCGCTGGTCAAGACTAGAAGAATGAACGTATGTTAAAAAATGCATTCGTGTAAGTGAGATTAAATTATGGAGTCAATGGCCCTATCTTATTAAAATTTCGGTTTCGACAAATTTAAAATATATGAATTTTAGATTTTAGTGCCTGAATTTTGATAACCGTAAATGACTTAAAAAATCCTAACTGATATTTTCTAATAAATGATAAGATAGACCCATGAATAATATTGAAAAATATATTGTAATAGTTAGGGAAGAAATATATTTTGATTAATAAAATTTACCAATAAAAACCGAAAAAATCATAAATAACAAAACAAGCCATCATGCGCTAAAACGTTAAATCTAAAGCCATTAATATTAACTTTTGAATCATGTGCTGTGGACATCTTAAAATATTTAAAAAAGCTCTCCCGCTATGAGCTGTTAACAAATTTTTTACTGGAGTTTGTTATGAACCAATCTAGGGAGTGGTTCGTCCACATAATCACTGTCGGACAGGTGGTTTTCAAATGCCGTAGGATCAAGTGCGATAACTTCATCAAACGGTATATCTTCAAAGTATGGATTAAATTGAGCCGTCCCCTTGATAGGCGGGATTATAAGTTTGGAGTACAAAGGAGGACTTAGTCCGACATCGTTAAGGGCATTCACTTTGACCTGGTATATATGAACGATAAAATCTTAAAAAATCTCATCTTAGGTCTAATTTAAGAGTTGCCTCAACTTTTATAAATTCCCAAATTTCGAATTGAGAAAAACACCATAGAAATTTTTTAGATAGCTCCATGAAGAGCTATTCACACCCTGTGTGGTAAAAGAGTTTCTCGAGACTTCCTTATTGAAAAACGGCACAGCCGTCAGGACTTAGCCTCTTTTAACTCTACAACAGGTCCCACAGAGTTAAATGAGATTTAACACGCTGGTGACCTATTTAGGCCAAGGCTTTAGAAAAATATAAGGCTTTGAGATTCTTACTAAATAGGTTCAAAGCTGGTTAATTGAATGTATAACACAATCAAGTTTACATGCGCTCAAAGTCGTCCGACCTTTTTTTCCACACCCAGAAACTTAATTTATTTTAAAAATTAAATACTATATAGCTTGATCCGTGAATGAAATTCTTGAGGGTGTAATCTGGTGTCGTAAGGATGGACGGTAATTTTATTCTAGAATCATCTGTCAAGTTTCGAATTTCGAGGGAATAACCTGAACATACACATTGGTCAATAATAATTTTTTAAAAGTTTGATAAACCAGTAGTTCAGGATATCGGGGTTAATATATTTATTATTTAGAATCTGCCACATTTCAACTAAATTTGGTTATACAATAACGCATTCTTTAATCTTTTTGATTCACCGTCAAAACACCCACACGTGATTTTAATTTTTTCCAAAATATCAGTTTATTCAGTGTCTTAAATTTGTAAAATACATTTGTACAAATAATTAAACTTTATTTTTATCATTAAGTGACTTGAAATTAAAAAATATTTATTATTCTGGTAGAAAAAATGCTGATAAATTTATCTAATGCATCTAGAATTGTTAATATTGAAAATATTTAATATTCGCCGGGTAAGTTTTAAGATTTTTATAATTCTTTTCTTTTTCTATATAAGTTTTGTGACTATATCCCTGTTTTGATCTTAAATATCTTAATAGTAAATTGATAATAATTTTAAGTGGTTTTATATTAGGCAAGATTTTTTAAAAGGAATCTAAATATGCCAATAAATTTTTTGGAAACCTAATAGTTTCTATCTTATGGATTATTATGTAAACTTTAAAAATATAAAAATACAAGAGGCAATGAAAGAAAAAATAAACGCGGGAATGTAGTTGCAATATTTTTTACAAGACCCTGTAAAAATCGTTGACGTCCAATGTTATTATTTAAATGACTATACATTATTAATTAAAAACAATAAGTCCAAAAAAATCAGTTTGGTCATTCCTAAATAGTTATTACCCGTAAATTTATGACTTCCAATGTATTCGGGTGCCCTCCAAGCCATATGGACTGCAGATTCAGTCGGCTCCGTTATGACGATCGGTCCGACAGGTGAAGACGGCTTATCTACGATCATGAGCTGGAAGTAGGCCGAGACGGCGCCGTACTTGTTGGCGAACACACACTCGTAGTTGCCTTCGTCGTGAAGTCGACACGAGAAAATCCGGAAGATGGCGCTATCACGCTGCTCTTCGATGCAGGTGCCAAGTAATCTGGCAAAAGGTTGGGAAAAAAAGATAAATCTTTAGTCGAAAGCACATATATGATTATTTTGATGTGCTATTATTTATATTTAAACTCTTATTAGAAAATGCCAATAAATTTTGTAGGTTTATATCTGGCCAATAGGTTTGGAAGGTATTAGTAAAATTTAATTGGATTTCAAATCGAAACATACATTAACCCTGCAAATGAATTTTGTTTTATGTTTAAACTTAATGTATTGGACCGATATGCTAAACGAAATATTTTTTGTTTAATTATCACCTAACGGGTCGATTATCCTTGAGCCAGGTGATAATGACGGGTCTGTCTTCTGATTGGAAATCAATTTTGAGTGAAAACGGATCCTTGACCTTCAGGATGAAGAGTTTAGGTGTGAGTAAAAGGCTGAATTCGTTAAGGAGTATGGGTTTCTTGCCGAGGTAACTGGTCATAAACTCCGATGGCGGGCTCATGGGTCCCATTCCAATGACATTTATGGCAGCTACGCGGTAACAAAACCCGGCCGAGGCACAGTCCTCGCATTCTTCCTCCAAGAATTCCTCTTCGATGGGCGGTGGTCTCGGGCTAATGGGTGAGCTCCGGTACCGAAGAGTTATATTACGGGGACCTCTACGGCGAGTTCGTAGCGTCTTAAAAAGCTTTTCATCCAGATAGGAGTTGTTGGCATGACATTCTTCCAGCAGGACCCATAAATCGTCATTCTCAAATCGACGTTCAATGCGGAAACCTGAGTATATGACAAAATAAAATTTAAATTATTAGTTTTCTGTCCAAAAATGTTAAACATGAAAGTTTAATGTTGTAAAAAAATTTTTCCAACTGGACCCTTAAACACGGACCTAGAGGTTTGCAAATACAGCAAAAAATAATAAATCTACCAATGATTGGTAATCCACCAGAGTTGAACGGAGGTTTCCAGGCAACTTTAATATAATGCGTACCTTGTCCGATGCAAACGGGAGTGGAAGGAGCATCTGGAATAGCTAAAAGAATTAAAATTAAAAAAATTTGGTTTTAAAAAAAACATGTATACCAAAAAACTGAAAATTAACTTTAGAACGTTTTAACACTGTAGTATTTATCATTTTTTCAGTATTTCTTTTAGCCTAAAAGACATAAAGAGATAAATAACGGGTCCATATTTTGATGGAAGTTATTTAATTTTTATAAGCACATTGAGTATAGAAAAAAAAAGTTTAGGTGATAAAGAGAAGCTTTAATAGAATCATTATACAAAAAATGAAAGAAAAGTTTTCAAATGTATTTAATATTCTCTTAAAGATCGTCCTCACCTAATGTTTTTTTAAAGGATGCAATTATATCTAGTGTTTATTCTTATTGTCATTTATGCTAAAATACATGTTGAAAAGATTTAGGAAATAGTTTATCAGCCTATAAACAATATTTACTTCTAGTTAATAAATAATTTCCATTTTAATGTAGTATACTTGTTCCAGGTAGGGTTCTAATAAACCCAGTTTCAACCGGTGGCGAAAGCCCGTAGATATTTTCGGCAAAAATCCTAAATTGATATTCGGTGTCTGGTTTGAGGTCAAGCACAATGTAATGGGGTTTCGTGCTGTATCGCATAACAGAGAGCCAAGTGAGTGTCCCACGTTCGCGTATCTCAATCACAAAGTTGCTAAAATATGTATTAAAAAAATGCAACTTAAGATAATCAAAAATTTCTCCTAAAGTCACAAGAATTCACTTTTATAGATGGCCATAGCTGTATAAAAAATACGCAAATATTTAAAAAAAAGATGTATGTGCTTAGAAGGATGAAAATTTGTTAGAGTAGAATTTATTAAATTCTAATATATCAATCGTCAAATAAATTCACATTCTTTAAATATTTGTTTACAAACAAAAACCAAAAATATTCCAAACTATATTTAATTTTTACGTAATGTCAGAGCCTCCATTGGAATCAGGGAATTGCCAAGAGACTTTGCAACTTTCAGGTGTGATGTCGTCTATAATGATTGGTTCACGAACGATGCTAGGTGGCCCTATAACCCCGAATATAAAAAGAAATATGAAAAATTTTTAAAATATTATTCTGAACGTGTGCCTTAAGTAAAAAATTCTATATGTACTTGGAATGATACGTATATAAATTTAAAGCATTCTATATTTAGACAGGGCGCGTTGAAACTCATTTCCTTGAAATTTTTTTAAAACCTTTTTCTTTCAGAAAAACTATTCAAATGCTAATAATAAAATTGGCAACTTTTTGTTAAAATGCGTTCAAAAGAGTAAAAATTTAAAAAAATTAAATGAGTCTAAACGCGCCGAAAGCAAAATTATAAATAAAAAATTTTTTTTTTTATTTGAAACTTTTTATCTCGACATAATTGAGAAGAATATACGTACCAAATACTTTGACGTGAAATTCGAGGTGTTCAACTCCACACTCGGTCCATATGGTAATGCAATGATGTCCGCCGTATTCGAGCGTGACAGGTTGCACGTAAATATGATTTGGTGTGATTGACAGACCCACCAATTTGTCGGGGATGGCAATAACACGTCCATCAGCGTCCTGTCAGTAAAGTACAAAATAATGTACAATTTTTAAAATTTATTTTAAATAAACAACAAAAAATATCTCCTAAACATTTATCTTCAATAATTAAAATAATTAAATTTTTAATTTTGTTGTTTTTAATAATACTAAAATATC
>JAUIRJ010000658.1:0-10923 GCA_030555515.1 Acutogordius australiensis
TGCATTTTTCATAACCCTGTGGATGTTAGAACTTTATTTATTCAATAATTCTTTATTTAAGATAAAAAAATAAAGTTTTAGTTGAATATAAATTTTTACTTTTGCCATTAATATATTTATATTAATAATCTATAGCCTAACCCATTAATATATGCACCTACAACAAATATGAAAATTTAATTAACCCTGATATGGATTCATTCTGACACCAATTGTCCCATTAAATTACTTGCTTAATGCAAAGTTGCAGGTAACTTTAATGCAAGGTATAATGGACAAAGGGAACATATGTATACAGGTCAACAAATATCAATGGCAGAAACGTCAATTCATTATAAACATAAAAGAATGCATACCCATGATGGCCTAATTTATATATTTTTTGTTTATCCTAGTTTCTTCCGTCTTTGGCTCCTTAGATCCGTCTATAACGAAAAATGGCCTTTTTTACCAAATTGACAGATCTAAATATACCCTAAAAAGAAAGAATTTAAAAATTTTTTTTGCATATAAAAATCTCTCGTAACTTATATTTATAATTTTATTAAAATATCAAGTTCTTGCATCAGTTAGATAATAGAAAATATTTCGCGTCCAAACTTAAAAATGACACGATATATTATCGGTTTTTAAAAATATTATTTGAAGTTTGAATTTAACAGTTTAACTATTGTGAATGAGCAAAAATAAAATTTCTATTTATTTTTGTTTTTGAATCTTTTTTGTTTTTTGACCTTTTTTTAAATTTTCAATGTTTATACCTGAATGACTAAGCTTGATTAGGAAAATCGGGAAACGGATTTGACATTACCTGTGATGCCAGGTTTGATCTATGTAGTTAACCTATAATTTTCAAAATTGACCTAAGTTATATATTCACGAAATATTTATTTATGTTTTACACGTGTTCGTATTTTATAACATATAACAGAAGTAAATTACAATTCAAAATCTACTTCATTTTTTTATTCATTAAAAACTTAAAAAATATATAATCATTTTTGTGTTGGTATTGCTTTTAATAAATTTTAGTTCTAAGATGGATTGGTTAAAATTTTTGTAAGCCTATATAACACAGGTCAACATTTTTTTGAGATTTATGAGTTAACTACAGAGATCAAACCTGCCATCTTAGGGAATCTCAAATCCGTTTACCGTTTTTTCTAATCAAACTTAGTCAGTTATAAACATTAAAAATTTTAGAAAAAAAAGGTCAAAAAACCAAGTAAAATTCAAAGACAAAAATAAATTGATTTTATTTTGGCATATTCACAATATTTAAACTGTATAAATTCAAAACTTCAAATAATATTTTCATTAAAAACCGATAATATATCGTGGCGTATTTAAGTTTGGACGTAAATATTTTGTATTATTTAGCCGATGTAAGAGCTTGATATATTAATAAAATTTATTTTCATTAATTGTGATCAAAAATATTAATTTCAAGGGATTTTTATATGCAAAAAAGATTTTTAAATTTTTTCTTAGGGTATATTTAGATCTGTCAATTCGGTCAAAAAAGGCCATTTTTCGTTATAGACGGATTTGAGGAGCCAAAGACGGAAGAAACTAACAAAAACGAAATATATGAGATTAAGCCATCATGGGGATGCATTCTTTTATGTTGTCAAATTCACATTTCTGACATTGATATTTGTTGACCTGTGAATGAATATAATAGGTGGATTTGACATATTTATCGATGATATAAAGTATAATAAATTTTTACCTTGCTCATGGATAGTACAAACAAACTAAGAAATCTCTTTTCCCCCTCTTAAAAAATTAATTCCTTTCCTAAATTCTCACCCCTCTCCTTTAAAAAAACTCTGGGTATGTCTTTGCAAACCTACATAGATATTGGATATGTGTAATCTTAAATGTAAAATCATAAATTTTGGTTATAAAATTTTAAGTTAATATTGGGTTAGATACTACCAAACTAGTGTAATTAAGGAAGAGCATTAAGCGATTTAACGTAACAGCTTAATAGATTGCATTAAGAAATTTAGCATACCTACATTTGCCATTGTTTAGGGCGCCTTCTGACTCATTTCATATTTTTAAATAATTTTAAAATTTTTACGTTTTAAGTTTTGACATTGAACGTTTTTTTTACAAAAAATCGCCAATTTTTGTTATTAGCATTTAAATGGTCTGAAAGAAAAATTTTTAAAAAATTTTGGAAAAATCAAAAAAATTCGAAATTTTTAAATTTTTCAAAAAAATGAAACGAGTCTAAACGCGCCCTTCCAGTAGATACACCATTTTTTCATATATTAAAATTTTTATTTGTAAAAACTATGTTATGTCAAATGAAACGCTTGCGCTTTATGCTGTGGCTAGAATTTAAAAATTGTAAAAAAAATTTAAGGGCTAATATAAAAAAAGAAAATTAATTTAACCCGACAGGTACCAACGTAACCTACAGGTTAGGCCTACTTTGAAGGCCTATATCTCAAATAGTATTCAACCAAAACTAAATTTTTAAACTTTATTTTAAAGCCCTCATTCAGCTAAACATCTGATTCAGCTCTTTACTTTTACTCTTTATCCATTCTTTATTTATCACATTCTAAAAATCCGAAAAATTTCACCTTAAATATCATTCTTTATATTCAAAATTTATGGATATTTACAAGTATATTTAATTTTATTAATTAGCATATTTAAAAACTACACATTTTAAAGATTAAATTTGTTAAATTATTTTTTTTCAAAAATAATTATTTATATTTTTTATTTACATTTGAATATGAGTACAACCTACAGGTTACATTGGTCTGGAAGGACCTATTCATTGTAATATGTATTTAAAAAATTGACTTATTTTAAAATTTTTTGCCTAGATTCGGAACTTTTAACCGGTTATCTTTGATAATTTATGATTTTTAGGTCTATTAATGATATTATTGAAGAACTTGATGCCCAACCTAATCGAGATATTGATAAAATTATTATTCTTCCACCATCCAATGTAGTCGATACGGATATGGAAAGTGGAGATGAAGAAACAATCGTCGATCTTCAACACCTTCCACGTTCTATGTTGAATTCTTCAGTCGAAATCAAAAAAACAGGATCATGCGATGATTTTCATATTGAGATAAATAATCAGAGATGGTATGATGACGATAAAATATTTAAATCACATGGCTGTGGTGATTTAAACGAAAGGATTGTTGACAACCCAATTGTCCTAGAACAACCCGAGGATTACTTTGAACAATTTTTCACAAACGATGTTTTTTCTTTAATCGTAAATATGAGTAATTTATACGCCAAGCAACATAATCACGACCTGAATTTCACAATCCCAGAATGCAAAATATATATTGCGACCCTTATTTTGACGGGATATTCAAACCCAATAAATATAAAAAAGTTTTGGGAACTACAAGCCGATGCTTTTAAGGTTTTAAATGGCATACGACGAAATAGATTTCAAGAAATTACCCGATTTCTACATTTAGCCGATAATTATAATTTAAATAATATGGACAAGTTTTCCAAAATCATACCTTATTTTGAAGTGATCAATGATAGAATGATTCAAAATTTTAAATACAATAACTCGTCCCACATTTCTATGGACGAATCAATGGTTCCGTATTATGGACATCACACAGCCAAACAATTTATAAAGGGCAAACCTATTAGATTTGGTTATAAAATGTGGTGTGCGGCCACTGCAGGTGGATACCTGATAACCTTCAAACCATATCAAGGTTCAACAAAGCAAATGAACAGCCACAAGGAATTTGGCTTGGGAGGTTCTGTTATTATAGACTTAGTTGAAAAATTACCTGAAGAATATAAACCATATAATACCTATTTTGACAATTACTTTACTAGTCCTAAATTGTTGCAATTTTTATCCGATATGAATGTTGGAGGTACAGGAATACGTACTAACCGATTGAAAGCTCCATTAACAGATTTAAAACTAATGAAAAAGAAACCTAGAGGATTCAATTCGAAAAAAAATACCTCAAATATGATGGCGGTCCGTTGGAACGATAACAGCATCGTTACAATATTGTCCAACTCTCATGGTGTAAACCCAATTACCAACATATATCGAATTGCCCAGGTCGATAAATCAAGAAAAAAAATTCGAGTTCCTTGCCCTAACCTCATTCAAATGTACAACAAATATATGGGCGGCATTGATAGATTTGATCAAAATGTAAATGTGACAAGGATATCATTACGCGGAAGAAAATGGTATTTTCCGTTATTCGCTTTTGGCATTGATGCAGCATGCCAAAATTCTTGGCAAATATATATAAAAAACAAAGAAAAAATAACTTTTTGCAACTTTAAAAGAAATATAGTCCAAAATTATTTTAGACACGGAATACCTCCAAAAAGAGGTATAAACCCCAGAATTGGGCGAAAATTTAATAGCCCGGTTGTTCACACTAGTGAAGAATGCACCCAAAGAAGATGTGTCGTATGCGGCAAAGCGACTAGAAAACTGTGTGCCTACTGCCAAGTGGCCCTACATATTCATTGTTGGTCCAATTTATAATATATGATTAATATTTTTTACGATTTTTATATACAATAAAAATTAAAAGCATATATGATTTCTATTCACCCAATGTAACCTCTAGGTGACCCCCCATTATTTCCGGAAGTTGTAAATTTTTTTGAGTATTTTCAACGGATTAGGTTTATTAGTCTATTAGAAGGCCCAGAATTTTTTTTTGTAAAATTTCGCTCGGCCGAAACATTAGTGGTACCTGTCGGGTTAATTTGACCGTTTTAGGAGGTACTCTGCACTCTCTTATATAATTGACGCCATTTTGTACCATTTTTGTGATTACTGTGCTTTTTCTTGATTTAAAATCAACCTTTAAAGTTATTTTAAAAATCGTATACCATCATCCATATGTAAGGCTGCGGCTAATACTCTTTTCAAAATTGTAAAAAAAATATTTAAAAAAAAACTTAACGGCTAAAATCAAAAAATAAGAATTAATGTTTTTTGGTCGTTTTAGAATATGCGTAACAAAAAATTTTTAAAAAAAAAATTTTTTTTTTTTAATTTTATATTTTTTAAAAATTTTTCACACTAGCCGCCTCAATGTTATTCAAATGCGTGCGATTTTTTTCGTCAAAACTTTTTTTTCCACTAGCCGCAGCCTACTAGGTAATTTGGTTAAGAATATAATTGCTCTATTTTAAAAATTTATTTTATGCGCGATTTTGCTTTTTAGAGCAGAGGCACTCCAACTGTTTTATGATATTCAAAACAAAATATATTTCAAAAAAAAATTTAATTTTTATATTTTTATAGGCTAGCCATCTTAATGTTAATCAAATGCGTTCGAATTTTTTTTCTTCAAATATTTTTTTTTACTAGCCGCAGCCTTACGTAAAATTTTAAATTTAAATTTTTAGGGTGTTTATCAGAAATTTTTGAAGACATTTTAAATTTGTTAGGACAATTTGAGCAATTAAATAATTATTAAATTTTAGATAAATTGAAAAAAAAATTTTTTTTATGTTTGGGGGATAAATTTTGTCCTACACTGTTGTGATATATTTTCAAGCTAATGTTATTTTTATTTTTTAATGATTTAAAAACTATCTCGTATGTCCTTACAACACCATCAATTGCACAACCCTATAGGCGTCGCGCATCACATCTTATAAGCAGAGTACTACTCAGAAGTAGCATTCTAACGTTGCTGTGATTTTTTAGTTAAGGGCACGTGCAGAGTGAGTTTCTATTTTGATAAAGTGTCTTAGGCAAATCATTAATTTACTAAATCATTGGTAGAAATTTTATTTTAAGAATTGATTTATTATCTTGAAAAATGATTTATTATTTTTACAATTTGTTCCGCGGCATTTTTCTTATGATATAATTTCTAGTTTAAAATTTTTTTACTTTTACTTTTCATCCTTTACCGGTTTGTATCATTATTAAATTTTATTTGAAATAAATCGATTTATTTTACTGAACATTGTTTTTTCTAAAACAAATTGGTGTTCTCACCAAGATCGAAATCCAATAAAAAAAAATAGGTATTCATACTTGTTTAATACCATTATTATTGTTCTTATTAGCCTTGTTGATAAGGGATAGTAGGATAATTATAAAAATACTAATTAACTCATTATAATGTTTAATGACAAAAAACTATTGTCTTGAACTAGGATCCCTGTTAAAGGAGCCCTATTTATTAGCTCTTTTAGTTTTTATAACAATCATTTATGTCAAATTATTCAAAATTGATAAAATTGTACGGATTAGTTACTTTAGAAGTCGTTATTATAGACCGTATAATCAAGGTTGGAGATGCACTTGTAGGTCACACATACCACAAGCGCAGCAAGGGCAAGGGCAATAGCAGTTAGTTAAAAAATTGTCTCTTAAACAAGTTATAATTGTTAATCAAAATAAATATAAAATCTTGTTCGATACGGGTGCCGCTGTATCCCTAATGAGTTTAGATACTCTAAAAAAATATCATATGTTAAATTAAATAGTTGTAATCAAATCTTTAAGACTGTGTCAGGAGATAATTTTAGACATTTAGGGTTCATATATGTAAATATTCACTTTAATAATATATTTTCTAGAATGAAATTTTATATTGTAGATTTTGACACTGTAATAATTATAGGATGGCCAATTATACATTTTTTATTTCGGAATAATTTTTTTTGGTAGATTTTAGAAAGGTTAATATAGAATTAAATCAATTTCATTTTAAGGATATAACGGGTACAGAAGCAAAAGATTACATTAAAAACTGTTTAATCGAGTTTAAAGATTTATTTGAAGGATTAGGATTATTAAAAGGGATAAAATTTAGTTTACCAATTTTATCGGACGCCAGACCTATTTTTCTCCCTTGTCGCAGAATTCCACGCTTTGTTGGATAAAGTAATATCAATTTTACTAGATTGGCAAAGTTTAGGTGTACTTATACCAGTTGAATATAGTAGTTGGGCAATTCCTTTATTACCCATTCAAAAAGAAAATAAAAAATTACGCATTTGCGCAGATTTTAGATTAACAGTAAATAAATTTTTAGAAAAAGTGACCTACCCGTTACCAAGGTTTGATGAAATAATCTCACGTTTGCAAGTGCCAAATTTTTTAGCAAACTTGATTTTTCGCAAGCCTATCTACAATTAGCACTAACGGAAGAAAGTGTCAATGTTTTGACCATAAATACACACATAGGTTGATTTCAATTTGTAAGATTACCCTTTGGCCTCTCAGCATCGGCCTAAATATTTCAAAGGGCAATGTCGCTGATATTTGGAGACCTAGAAGGTGTTTTTGCCTATCTAGATGACATACTTATCATTGGCCGAACGATGCAGGAACACAATGCAAAACTTTCTATCGTATTAGGTCGCATCAAGGAAAAGGGGATGAGACTAGGTCAAAACAAATGCTCATTTTTTTTAGAAAAATAAATTACTTAGGACATGAGATTAGTGCACAAGGCATCAGAGTTTTACCTCAAAAGACCGAAGCGTTGATGAAAATTAGAGATCCTAACAATAAAGCAGAACTTTTTTCAATACTCGGCACTTTAGGTTATTACCGTAGGTTTATTCCAGATTACAAAAAAAAATCGGCACTACTTCACAAGCTTTGTAAAAAGGATGTTCTTTCTGGACATTTACATAATAAAAATTCGACTCGGCAAAGAAAATTTTAACACATCCGCCAGTTTGAGGAAAAGTTTACAGTAAGTATAACTATTCAGTTACAAAGTATCCAGTATATTTTTCGAAAATTTTCGAATTCCCATGTGATGATATAAACTGTTAATAAAGACATACAACCCACATGGACAATTTTTCACAATATTTGTTTATAGTCAATTAAATTCGCCCAATTATGTTTGGCAATGTTCCAATTTTTCTTCAGCCAAAGACGCTCGCCCTGCTATTAAAGCGTTGCGTCTGGCTTTAAGATTTTGGAAGTAATATTAACCCAAGTTTTTACAATTTAATTTTAAAAGGTTCGCAAGTACAATATAAAAATTCAAATGAATTATTTAAGTAATGGCATGATAAATAAAAAAGATTGCCCCAATCCAAAGTACTGCAATTTACTAATAAAATGCCTTATATGGTCAAAATAATTTGTAGCAGTAGAAGGGGAAGTATAAATGCCTATATAATTAGATAAAATCCTTACGGATTAAAAAATATGAATAACGCCAATTGTACGTAGTTAAAACATAAATCTTTATTATTCTTTTTCTTAATTATCAAGCATAAAGAACCGTGACATTTTGTCCGAAGTTGGCAGGTGGACGGTCCAGAGTGTTTAGAATGATATTTTTCCTTTTAAAGGTTGCTTATTTAAACCAACGTTAAATTATACCCAAAGTTTTTTCCCGCTTGACGGTGATATACCCGCTATGACGGAAGAATTAAGTCGGCATACTAAATAAGTATAATTAAAATTAGCCGTATATTTTATAAAACTAGGGTTACGTTGGAAGCATATTATAAAAATATTTAAACCGTTTTAACTGAAAGCAAAGCAAACCCACCTTTGTAAAATTAGAATTAGGAAGTTCTTGGTAATAAAAGTTATTGTTAAAGTAAAACTTTAAACATAAACCAAAGCTTGCAATGACCACGTATTGGATAGTTATTAATCGATATTCCAACAAAACGATAACCACAATTCAAGACCGCTCTACTATGGGAATACCCGACTACGATATAAACAACTAGTTACGAATAGTTTCTACTGCGCACATTCCCATTCATTTTTATAATTGATACAGATAGCTTACGCTATACTTTTGTATAGGGTAAGGTGTCTTAGGCAAATCATAAATTTACTAAATCATTGGTAGAAATTTTATTTTAAGAATTGATTTATTATCTTGAAAAATGATTTATTATTTTTACAATTTGTTTCGCGGCATTTTTCTTATGATATAATTTCTAGTTCAAATATTTTTACTTTTACTTTTCACTCGTTACCGGTTTGTATTCTTATTTCAATTATTTTAAATTTATCGCAAACTAAATCGATTATCTTTTTAAAACATTTTTGAGGTTTAACATAAAGTTTTGAAAATTCGATAAAATTTTAAAAATTTTATTTTTTTCAAAATTTATTACAGAAAAAGCATTTTAGGTGCATGAACATGAAATTTGCGTTTTATTACAAAATAAAATTTTACAAAATTTTGAAAGTTTTTTACGGAAATAAAAATTCACTTTTCACGTGCCCTAGATGAATTTTTAAGCATTCTTAGCTAATACTAATTTCAAAATTGTAAAAAAAATGAGAGTTAATGTTTTTTTGGTCGTTTTAGGATATGTCTAACAAAAATTTAAAAAAAAAAATTTTAATTTTTTTTACACTAGCCACCTCATTAATCAAATGCGCTAAATTTTTTTCTTCAAAAATTTTTTTTCACTAGCTGCAGCCATGCATACTTAAGGCCATGTCTATTTTCATTTTGTATTCCAAAAATTCAAAAACACATGTGTCATGGTCAAAAGCATTTTGAATATTGCCTTGGCGCCATTTATCGAACGCGTTTAAATGCGTTTTGATAGAGAATTCCATTGTTTAAATTTTTAAAATAAACTATCTAAAAACGGCCTAATATATAGATAGTTTCTTTAAAATAATATAAAACTCATTCATAACATATAGGCTAATAAAATATCTAAGGTACTTGATAGAGTGTTAAAATCTACCTTAGGCCACGTGCATGAGTTTTAATATTCGTAAACTTTTAAAAATTTTTTTATTTTTTTCAAAATTTTTAAATAAATTTTTTATTTTAGAAAAAGTGTTTTAGGCCATGTACAAGGTCAGTTTTTATTTTCGTAAAATATTGAAATTTTATTTTTTCAACATTATTTTTAAAATTTTCTATCTCAATAAAGCAATTTATGTGATAAACTGAATTTTGCAACTTTTTTAAAATTTGCGTTTTGTTACAAAATAAAATTTTTCAAAATTATAAAAACTTACTTTGCACGTGCCCTTATGTGCATAAACTAAATTTGGAAATTTTTTTAAAAATTTGCGTTTTATTAAAAATAAATTTTTTCCAAATTTTGAAACTTTTACCAAAATAAACTCAATTACGTGCCCTTAAGAAGAATTCAGGTTTGATAATGTAATTTATTGTAAATCTGATGGCTATTTTCGATTTTTTCCAGGGGCAATGATTACGAGATATTACACCTTAAAAATTCCTTTCAAATTTTTAAAATAAGCTTTAACACACTTGACGAGAATAATATGCCATATATAGGACACGATTATTTACCGGTTTTAAACAAAATAATTAAAAGTTCGAGTAACAGTTTAGCTGATTTTAATATATATTAAACTTAATTTTGTTTTTTAATCTTATGTTATTTTTTATATTTTTTCATACTAACCAAGTATAGGTTAAAAAATATTTGAAAACATTTTAGAGAGTAGGTTTTTTGTGTGAGGGGTGGAAAAATTTGCTCTTATGGTCTTAAAGCTAGTCTTGAAATATATTGGGTTTCAGATCTTAAAGGACCCCAGAAACTTCTAATGAGAACAGATGGTTCAGTACGGGATCTAGAATAAAGTATAAAAAATGAGAAAGTAAATTGCTCGCACTGATGTCAGGAATTTTTGAAAATAAAACTGCGCATGCAAGGTTAGGAGTACTTGCCATACTACCGCCCTCTTAGCTCATATAACTTAAAAATTTGCATTTTAGTATTATATATACAATATCAAAAATGACCTTTCTTAGGTGCAATATACCAAAATCCTTCATGGGGAAATCTAAAAACGCCAACAGGTTCATCATGAAAAACTGCATTAAATCCAAGAAAACTTTATTAATTTAGGCATTTAATTAATTTTTCAAAATATAAGTTGTTCAGTGTCTATTGCCAAAATGTTTATTATATTGA
>JAUIRJ010000659.1:0-10895 GCA_030555515.1 Acutogordius australiensis
GCTGGCGGAATATTGTCTGGACTTGAGCTCAACGTCCAAAGCTCATATTCCGCCGGCAATGTTGCACAATTTAAGGGACAAACAAACTTAATGTTTTAAATTTTTAAATATCGATCTTTAGATGTTTTTGATTTTTTATGCTTAGATTATGAAATGTTAAATAATTATGGGTTAATTTGAAATTAAGGTTGAGGGCTAGAATGATGTTTAGGAGTATAGTATAATGCTCATCTTTTCAGCTCCGAGCGCTAAGCTCTCACTCTTTTCTCACAATACTCAGTGGCGGTGCATGTTTTGTAGCTTCTTAGGGTGGTCGGTTTATATAGTATTTTCCTCGGTTCTCATATCGTCATCTTCCCACCGACTCCTTGATAAATTGAAGAGTTTATAATACTTTAACCTGAGACCGGATTTGGCACACTCCGTCTCGTTACACACTGTTTTCATTTTTTCTGTTCAGACGTCCATAAATCTACTTATCTAACTATTTTAGCATTATAGCGCAAAAAACAGGCAAATCTAAACAATCAAAATTTTGGCCCGGACAGACATTTCGGGCCTAGTGACAGGGGCCGGGTGGCATATAGCCGGACGCTATTTAACCGGACGGGCTTTTAGGTCCCCAACCGAGAACACTACCAAGAAGTGCGCTAATGAATTCTAATAAACGCGTAAATTTTTATTTATACTTAATGGGCGGAAGACCTTAAAACGTCGATGTAAACAATGCTGTCACTCTTTAAATCCCCGAAGATCTTAGTGCGCAATAAAGTTATTAATGCTAATGGTTATTAAAAAAACTTACCAAGGTGCGTTAAAACACGAAGGTGATTATTGAGAGCGCGCGAAGGACTTCTAAGACTAGAGGGACTGCACTGATGTCAGACTTACTGATGTCAGACTTTTAGGGAATATAAAACGATAAAAAACCAAAACCAAAACCTTTTAAGCTTTATCTCAGCTCTCTCGTTCAACCGTTTTAGAGTTAGGTCATTAAGGACCAGCTTGACCAGGCTTATTAAATACTAAATTGGTGTTAAGGTAATGGGAGGTATATTATTAGTTAAATATTTGCAATTTTTGTAGAGTAAATAAACAGCTTTAAACATTTTTAAAGTAAATTTTGAACTCCACTAGTCCCATTTATATTTTTATGCACCGATAAATAATTGAAATAATTTAAAATGACATTTAGCTCAATAAAATTTCAGGTTCGAAATATACCAATGTCAATATTTTGACAATTTTTTTGGATCCCTTGCCAATCTTTGAAATAAAAAAATTTATATGATAACTCCCAGCATATTACAATTAGAGTTTAAACCGGCCCGTTAAATTCCCGCCCAAACCATCTGGCAAATCATAACTTAGGCCCTGCCTGCCCATAATTATTTTTTTCATTTTTAATTCTGTTCGACTCAAATACCTCCCGGAAATATGTTAATTTGAATAAAAAGGAAATGAAATTAAAAATCAAGCAAAAGTATTTATATGTTCAAATATTTAGAAGGCAATTCTTAATATAAATTCTTTTCACCCTATGCCGCGTGCCATAAATCCAAATGGACGCCTCTTTAATTTATGTAATAATAAAAAGTATAGGGGGAACCTAATGTATAACGGAATGGCCAATATTAACAAGCTTTAAGTTTAAAAGTAATTTAGACAATAAAAGAGATCAAAGCATCTGAAAGCCCTTCAGAATGGCGCTGAGGATTTTTGAAGGCAGGCAATAAAGATGTTATTTAGATTTTAAACTTGGCCCGGCAGCCAAATATATTTTTAAAAATGTTTTTTCAAATTTATGGCCGGCCTGGATTGAATCCAAAAATAAGGCCCGAAAATTGTTAATTATAAACTTAAAAAATTGGTTTCTAGTTCTTGTTTAATAGTAAAAAAAGAGCACATATAAAGCTTAGGCGCTTCCCGTAAATACTATTTTAGATAAAAGTCAAGTTTATTTGGCCCGTTATAAATTTTGACCGATCCTGGCTTGTGTTATGGGCGGGCCGGACTTTCGAATTTCGATTTAATCACCTACATATGTGAAAGCGCGTAGAATTTTTAGATACACAGAGGCGCGCTAATAATTTTTAACTGACTTTTTTTAAACTGAAAAATGGGCGAAAGCATAAAAGGTTAAGATATAATAACGCGCCGGTGACTTTAAATGTTCCGAGGATCCTGGTGTCTATAAAACTTACCAAAGTGCCTAAAAACGCTTTATGACAATATTAAATTTTTCAATTAATTTAGTTTGATAAAATGAAAACACTAGAATGGTGTTTCTTTAAAGTTGAAAAATCTTATTTTTAAAAAATCTCAACTCAATATGAAAATTTTTCTTTATAATGTTTGATTAGTGCAGCAAAATGTTAAAATCATATGAGAATTTTTCGTTCTTTAACGCGCAACCTATCTCCTCCATTAAGAAAAAAATGTTGTTGATAAAAGTAGCCTGACCTAACCCGATTATTGGGTGAGCCAAGGCATCTAAAGAATTTGAAAAAAAGTTATGATGTCAAAAAGGCTCACAATAATTAAAGTTGGCATATCCGGCTAGGCCTACCTTACCTAATTTTCGACTCACACCTGGCCCGCCTAAATATACGAATCTCTTTAACCCCCCCATGAAGCTTTGTCTTTTATTTTCCCGAACACAAAATTATTCATTGTTTTAGTTTTTTTGTTCTACAAAATGAGTTTTTTACCTGGTTATTTATAAAAAGTCAAATTGTCATAATAAGTTTAATGCGATATCAAGTTTTTAAACTGCTGAAATTAAACTGCATAATGCAGGTCAGCGTATTGTCAAAAATATTTTAATTAAAGTATAATTTATCAAAAAGTTTGGCCAAGCCCGACATCATTTTTTCTTAGCACAATGTTTGTCTCTTATCAAAGTTAAAGTCAGAATCATTCACTTAAAAATACTTTCCTCTCCCTATTTTTCTTATCCCGGCACAACCTAACCCTTTTAGCCCCGCCTACTTACACAGGTCAACAAATTTTGGAGAGTTATGAGCTAACTAGGGAGATCAAACCTCATCTTAAAGATTTATAAATCCGTTATCGTTTTTTTTAATTACACTTAGTTAAGCTATAAACATTGAAAATATTTAGAAATAATGCCAAATAAACAAAAAAGGTTCAAAAACAAAAATAAATTGAAAGTTTTTTCGCATATTTAGAACAACTAAAGTGTTAAGTTCAAACTTCACAACCTTTATTTTTCTTTAAAAAAAGTATTGATTGCATAAAGTTTTCTTTCGGCTGCAAACTTCTGTTTAATATGAGAGCAGGTAATTGGTGAAATTTTTAAAAAGCAAGACTATTTATTAAGACTGGTTACAAGTGCTTGGACTGTCCGTGTTGTAAATCATTCTTTGATGACCCACTTGCCACTGCTCTGCTTTGCAGGAATAAACGTTTATACTTGCATGAAATTAATATCTTCAAATAAATGTGATAGTATATTGTTAACTAATATTTTAGGGCTCAGTCTCAAATTAATATAATTAAATATTGCCAGTTTTCTGGCCGAAAATTCTTTAGCTCTTAGTTTAGGTTAAGTGAATGCCCAGTACCCGACAGGGCTAAAAGGGGCTATGCTCTGACGGGTATGCCGTCTCTTTCAAGAGATGTAGGGCAAGGGGGGGGGGGCATTGTTTTAGCAGGTGAATGACTTTGGCCTTCGACCTATGCCAGGGTTGTAAAGCCTGCATGCTATAATATTCCGGAGAGTGCGGCGTCATTTCGATGGATATTATGGTATTGGCGAAGATACGCGCTTAATTCTATTGACACAAGGGGTTATGAACGTCGCCGCATAGCAATTTCAAAGCTCCTCACCCAAAAAAAGTAAAACTTTTATTAAATACCGTTAATATATCGTATCGCATTTAAGTTTGGACGCGAAATATTTTGTATTTTTTAAATGCCGATCATTATTTGATATGATAAATACATAAAAAGTATTTTAAAATGAAAAACAGATTTTTAAGTTATTCTTTTAGGGTATTCTCGATCTGTCAATTTGATCAAAAAAGGCCATTTTTTCGATATCGACGGATGTAAGGAGCCAAGGCCGGAAGAAACTAAGAAAAACGAAAGATATATTTGAAATAAGATTTATGGAAACATATTCTTTTATGTTTTCGTAAAATCGTTTGTGTCATTGATATTGTTGAATTGTGTTACCATTAACATAATGTAGTTTTTAATTGGTAAAATTCATAACGATTGAGGGCTCGGATAAAATATTACAAAAATATCAAGTATTTTACAATTTCACAAGAAAAAACAAAATTTTGTAGAATGACAAAGCGTATTGGTTCTCTCATTTATATTGTCAGAAACAAAGCAATAACATTTAAACATTATTTTAAATGGAGAATTAAAACTAGGTGCTACATTAAAATTTAAATTAACTGTTGTAGAAAAAAATATGTCATTTGGTCGATAGCCCCACCTTAAACTTCTTTACCAAGGAACCCTATTATTCATTAACAAATAATTTTTTTTTGGGTGTTAGACAAATAATAATTTTAGCCTCATATAACTTTTTAGACTATTTAAAGGCGAAGGCAGTCTGTAAAATCGTAAAGTAAACGGGGCCAAATTTATTTTATTTTGCCTTTTTAAAAAAAAACATTGTTAACGAATCAAATATGGGAAACACGATGTAAAGTATTACCGGCACTCTGTATATTGATAACCCAAACAAGAATTTGTAGCTATTAACATATTTCCGGGAGGTATTTGAGTCGAACAGAATTAAAAATGAAAAAAATAATTATGGGCAGGCAGGGCCTAAGTTATGATTTGCCAGATGGTTTGGGCGGGAATTTTACGGGCCGGTTTAAACTCTAATTGTAATATGCTGAGAGTTATCATATAAATTTTTTTATTTCAAAGATTGGCAAGGGATCCAAAAAAATTGTCAAAATAATGACATTGGTATATTTCGAACCTGAAATTTTATTGAGCTAAATGTCATTTTAAATTATTTCAATTATTTATCGGTGCATAAAAATATAAATGGGACTAGTGGAGTTCAAAATTTACTTTAAAAATGTTTAAAGCTGTTTATTTACTCTACAAAAATTGCAAATATTTAACTAATAATATACCTCCCATTACCTTAACACCAATTTAGTATTTAATAAGCCTGGTCAAGCTGGTCCTTAATGACCTAACTCTAAAACGGTTGAACGAGAGAGCTGAGATAAAGCTTAAAAGGTTTTGGTTTTGGTTTTTTATCGTTTTATATTCCCTAAAAGTCTGACATCAGTAAGTCTGACATCAGTGCAGTCCCTCTAGTCTTAGAAGTCCTTCGCGCGCTCTCAATAATCACCTTCGTGTTTTAACGCACCTTGGTAAGTTTTTTTAATAACCATTAGCATTAATAACTTTATTGCGCACTAAGATCTTCGGGGATTTAAAGTGACAGCATTGTTTACATCGACGTTTTAAGGTCTTCCGCCCATTAAGTATAAATAAAAATTTACGCGTTTATTAGAATTCATTAGCGCACTTCTTGGTAGTGTTCTCGGTTGGGGACCTAAAAGCCCGTCCGGTTAAATAGCGTCCGGCTATATGCCACCCGGCCCCTGTCGCTAGGCCCGAAATGTCTGTCCGGGCCAAAATTTTGATTGTTTAGATTTGCCTGTTTTTTGCGCTATAATGCTAAAATAGTTAGATAAGTAGATTTATGGACGTCTGAACAGAAAAAATGAAAACAGTGTGTAACGAGACGGAGTGTGCCAAATCCGGTCTCAGGTTAAAGTATTATAAACTCTTCAATTCATCAAGGAGGTCGGTGGGAAGATGACGATATGAGAACCGAGGAAAATACTATATAAACCGACCACCCTAAGAAGCTACAAAACACGCACCGCTACTGAGTATTGTGAAAAAAGAGTGAGAGCTTAGCGCTCGGAGCTGAAAATGAGCATTATACTATACTCCTAAACACCATTCTAGCCCTTAACCTTAATTTCAAATTAACCCATAATTATTTAACATTTCATAATCTAAGCATAAAAAATCAAAAACATTTAAAGATCGATATTTAAAAATTTAACACATTAAGTTTGTTTGTCCCTTAAATTGTGCAACATTGCCGGCGGAATATGAGCTTTGGACGATGAGCTCAAGTCCAGACAATATTCCGCCGGCGAAAATGCATTTTGGACGTTGACTATACGCCAATTTATATTCCGCCGGCGGAATATAAGCTTTGGACGTTGAGCTCAAGTCCAGACAATATTCCGCCGGCGAAAATGCGTTTTGGTCGTTGACTATACGCCAATTAATATTCCGCCGGCGGAATATAAGCTTTGGACGTTGAGCTCAAGTCCAGACAATATTCCGCCGGCGAAAATGCGTTTTGGTCGTTGACTATACGCCAATTTATAATATATATCTGTAAATTATGAGAAACTAAAAATTTTAATTAATTACCTTATCAACTCATAAATGATATTAATTTGAAGTTAGTAATGGGATATTTGTTATGATTGATTAATTGGGCTCAATCGCTTGCTTTTACTATTGAATTATTATTAAGATAAATTTTTATTTTATAAAAAAACAAAAACTATGTTCAACAAATTCATCGTATATATAGACAAATTCATTTATATTCGTAGAATAGATCCTATGATAAAATTAGAGCTTAACATTGATTAAATTTTTGAAAAAAGTAATAAAAACTTATATTATCAACAAAATATTAACTGTTGTTAATAATATTCAAAGAATTTAACAAACGTCAATTGCAACGTTTGTATAGAGTTTAAAGTTAATTGTCGTTGATAATATTTTGTATAATAAACGACTAATTCGAAGAATTATTTTGTGTCTTAAACTGCGTTACTTTTGACGTTTATACAACTATCAATGCAGCCATAAGAGGCTCTCTTGATAAAAAAAAGTTTTCAAGATCCAAGCAAAACACACAAAAAATTTGTTTTTTGATTTATTGCCCTAACAAACTGCATATTTTTTAGGAGCACCACAGGTGAAATTACAACCTGATCCATATAGATTTAATGGTATATCTTAAACATATTACTATTAATAAAAATGCCGGTTTACTTTTAAAATATAAAATTAGTTCAAATTTGGACAAATAAATTCAAATTCGATATAAGTTACCATTTGAAAAGAGAGACTCTGAAACATTTTTCGCTTTTTAAAGAAAGAAAAATTTTGTTTTATAAAAGTTAGATAGAAACCACAGTTAAATTTACACAATATGCATATTTTCCAGCTTTTTTGCAGTAGTAAAAATGCATTACCCTTTGTTTACACACAATTCATTTAGTTATATTAAAATATTTTAACTAATTTGAGCATTGATTTTAACAGCTATATAATTCATGCCATGTAAATGTCGCGTGGTAAAAAAAAATAAATTACTTGTATTCAAAAATTGTTAAAATTATCTTTGCATTGATAATCGTTTTGTTATATTTTCTTTAAGTCTAAAAAGTTAAATGAATTAACTTTTGTAATTCTCATATAAAGTTAAATCATCTAATTAAGTTCTAAAATTAGTATTTAGTGAACCTGTGCAAAAGGTCATTTAATCTAAATTTACGTGACTCCTTTTAAATAAAATTACATATTGTAGATGTCGAAAATAAACGAATAATACATTTGTTCAATTAACAATATTATTTAATTTAATCCTGACCCAAAATTCTAAACTGTATACTTTTAGATGAATCAAAAGAATTGTCAATAGATCCCTATATTTCAAGTTTAAATCAATTTTAAATTTATTCGTTGTCTTTAACGGTATCCTTTGCTATTGATGCAAGAGGGGTAGCTTTAAAGTACAATTACCTCTTAAAATAATTTTATTTTATTTTAGTTAAGCCTTTTTTAGAGTTTATTCATTTTTTTAAAAAAAATTAGAAAATTTAAGTAAATTGGGTTTTTATCAAAAACTGTTAATCGTTTTCTACAACATTATCCTATTTTCAGGCAATAGCTTTGTATCAATTATTTTTTAATTTTTAAATAACAAATTACACTGGTCGACAAATAACAACTTTATGTCGGCGACCAATTATAAACATATATATTTTGATAGTGTTTTTTGAGTACATTCCGAATATCTTTTCCGTTTTTTTTTGAATAGTAATTTTTTACCTAGATGGGTTTAAAAGTACCAAAAACCTCAATATGTCCTATATTTATAGGCACTTTTCGTGCCTTTAAAATAAAAATAAATAATAGAAAAATATATTTTACTATTGAAAGACTCTTGTATTGTTATATAACTTTTTTAGAATTTACTTATTTCATTTACTTTTTTAAATATTTGATTTTAAAAAACTCAAAATTTCCAAAAAATACGCGTCTGAAAGTCTGTGCTTCAAAATTTTATATATTAAAAAAGGGGCTACTAAATACACTACACTACATCAAGCAAGATGTGTAAGTGTGAAGGATTGGCATATAATGCCAGTATTAGTAGCAGCGCGTACTAAGCCACATTAGTACCCCTTTTTTAACATATAATATTTTGAAGCACAGAACTACATCAAGATATGTAAGTAAGTGAAGGGCCGGCAGATAATGCCAGTATTAGTAGCAGCACGCACTACAATCTTTAAGAGTTTAGTAGCCCCTTTTTTAATATATAAAATTTTGAAGCACAGACTTTCAGACGCGTATTTTTTGGAAATTTTGAGTTTTTTAAAATCAAATATTTAAAAAAGTAAATGAGATAATTAAATTCTAAAAAAGTTATATAACAATATAAGAGTTTTTCAATAGTAAAATATATTTTTCTATTATTTATTTTTATTTTAAAGGCACGAAAAGTGCCTATAAATATAGGACATATTGAGGTTTTTGGTACTTTTAAACCCATCTAGGTAATAAATTAGACCTATTCAAAAAAAACGGAAAAGATATTTGGAATGTGCTCAAAAAACTCTTTCAAAATATATATGTTTAAAATTGGTCGCCATTTTTTGTCGACCTGTGTTATTTTAGCATAACATCTTGTTTAAAAAGTCTAAAAGCATTGCTCAATTTATGTTATGATATCTCAACGTACCCTATGTAGGAAAAGGTTAATTTCTTAATAAATTTTTTTATATGGGGTAATTAAAATTTATTCAGAAAAGAATAGATTAGCTAAGGTCATTTGGCAATTTACCGTGTTAATAAGCATTATTTAAAATGTTTTTATTTTTTAATTTATTTGTTCAAATTATCGCAATTTGCAAAAAATTTAAAAGTATAGAAGAATAAAAAAATTTTTTATTAGATTTTAATAATGTGGCTTTTACTTGTTAAGAAAAAAGAATGGTAACTTTGCCACAACCCAAACAAAGGGCAAAACCCACAGAAGCAGGTAAATCTTTATTATAACAACTTGTTGAAAAACCTTTAAGACATAATTGCAGTTAAACATTCGTTTCAACAATGAATCCAAAAATATTGTAAAAAATCTAAAATGTTTACACTTGAAAATACCTTATTTTAGTTTAAACCACTTGGAAGGAATTTTAATTTTTAAAATTTTATTTTGCAAAAAACACTTTTTTACAGAAAGTTGCCGTTACTACATAGTTTAATAAATATTTATATTAAAAAAAGAGTAGAATTATGAATATCCATAATAGCCTTTTCTCATATACTAAATTTTTTTCATAGTTTTTTTTTGTATTTAGAATTTCCAAAATTTTGTTAGATTTTCCAACCTCGGGAATGTTAATGAGAAGAAATAAATATAATGACTGTTATCTCCAACATATAATTATAACAATGAATAAATTTTCAATACGACAAAATGTTTGTAATATCTTATTCAAAGTTAAATTCAGTTTAATGTGGTTTTACAAAAAAAAATTACTTTAATTTATTTTTAAATTTTTTGCTTTTAGTAACATTTTTTTATAAATTGTTTGCTTATAAGTTTAATAATCGGAACGGTAAACGGATTTGAATTATTTAATATAGCCGGTTTCTTAACAGTTAGCACAAAACTCTCAAAAATTTGCTGACCTGTGTTTTATGGCCATTAATTATAATCTTACCACTACATTAATTTATTCTCAAATTCACAGTTAATCTTAAACCGGCTGGGCATCAGCCAATGGTATCACAACCAGGTCCGAGTGGGATAGCACAAAGACGAGGTAAATTTAAATTTAGAGGCTTAGTTATAAGAGCACCAAATAAATTGTTTTTAATTCTGCAATTGCTGTGTATTACCAATATTAATTACCATGCTAAAATCTATTTTGCATTAATAATTAAACACGTGTTAAGTGTATATATCAATATCATAAAAGTTCAAAATGTAAAAATATAAACTTGACATAAAGTATTCTAAAATTCTTGTATCATTTTTCCGTTTATATATGATTTGTAGGGGGGAGTGGGGCCAGATGGCGAATGGGCGAAGGTAATAAAAATGTTTAATAACCCCTTATACATTATTTTTTGTTGATTATGAACTAATTAACCAACCAACTCGCCCACTTTTTACACCGCTTCATACCGTTGTTGGGGCGAAGTGGCAATAATTTTTTGACTCGGAAAATCTGTTAAAATATAACAATTAAAATTAAAGTTTTATATGATTTGGACAGTTTTAAATAACTATCTTTTGAGATATACCATGATTGAATAGATTTAAAAAAAGTTGAACAAATATTGAAAAAACAACCATCTCGCCCCGCTCTTCCTTATCAAGCTTATAAAAAAATGCTAAAAACTGGCATAATCAAATAATTTTGACCATGCCCTTAAAAGCTTATATATTCAAAACGATATTTTATTTTTCATTTAAATCTTTAAAATACATAAAGTTCTTACAGGACTGGGAAAACAATAAGCCAAAAAACTTTGGCTCATTTTTTCCC
>JAUIRJ010000660.1:0-10881 GCA_030555515.1 Acutogordius australiensis
TAGAAAGTGTATACGTAATACCCTTCCTCGTATTATATTAAAAAAATAAGCCATGATGAGATTTAAATCTGCTCGGCCTTACCCATTAATCTTTTTTCGGGCCCTTTCTTTGGGCGGGCCGGACGGGCTTTCGGGTTCCAATTTTAATTTATATATCCTTGCGATGGTTTAGCAATATTGCATTTGCATTTAATAAATAATTTAAAAGCGCTTATTTACTAAATTTTGATAAAAATCAATGTATTTGTTATTTAGTTTTTTGTTATTAATCGCTGACTAATTTTTTAATTATTCGCTTTGTCACTTTTTCACAAGTTTCAAATAAAAATGATAGAATGTTTGCCAGCCTGACATTTTTTTGCTAACTCAGACCTTTCTGTTTTTATTTAAAAAAACATTTCCTAGTTTTGTTCTTTACAAAGTGTGCGCCATTTTGTGCCTTTTTTTTCTTCAAATTTGATCATTTTTTTGGGGAATATCAAAAAAATCGTTTCTTGTGTATTTTATATTACGATATTTAAACTATATATAGGTAAAGTCAATCGTTGGTCCATGTTCAACCTTGCCCTCTTAATAACTGTCTCAATAATTCAAGTGCTCATGATTCGCAGTTTGTTTGATGATAAAAGCCAAATTCGCAAAATTTTAAAATCAAAAACATCATGGTGATTTTGATGCGCTCGAAGAATAAAATATTTAACCGAGAACACACCAACTTTAAAGCCTTCAAATTTACCAAACGTTTCAAAAAATGTCAGTTTTTGAAAAATTTCTATTTTCCTGCAGTAACGTTTATAGAAATTTAATATATATTCTATGTTACAATACACCTTTAATGCAATGATATAGCTTTTTACATCCAATTAACTTACATATTAAATAAGATAATACTTAGGGTATTAAAATAAAAATATTGAAAACAATATTGGCAGATCTAAAATCCCAAATAATAAAGGAAATATTAAATACTACATGCCTAAATTTTTTGCCTTAAAGTGTTTCACAGTTTTTTAAAATTTTCTATATACATATAAGGCTTTTTGGCTGTTAGCTGTGGACACATTGAGTTAGGTTAAAGTTACTTGAGCTTTTTGCCACGTTCATAAATTTTTGGATTTTAACAAAATAAATAAAAATTTTGTTTTCCTATTTTATTAAAACTGGATGATAATCGTTCCGAGTTGTATTATTTTCGATAATATAATGTTTTTAAACTAAGTTCTATTAAACGAAATATACTATTTATTATTCGTTTAAATATTTTGATGCAAAATTAATAGGCTAAGTAATTTTCTATATAAGTTTGACAAAATAAAAAAAAAGGTCGAAAACATATTTATTTAAAAATGCATTGAAATATAATTTTTATAAATATTTTTGATATATAAACATTAAATTTAAAAATCGTATTTTTAGGATATGTTCGCTATCCATATTTAAAATAGTTCTAAGGCAACCATATGCCTCTCTAAACGATCGCGGGTTGATAAAATTATGAACAAATTTTTATATATACTAATACAAATTATTTTTATGTATAAAAACAATTTAAAACGCTTTAGATAGTTTCCTGTTAATATTTTATCGTATGGCTCAAACGACCAAACCTTACCCCTAACACTAACCTAACTTTAATTATAAATTAGGGTTTATTTAGTCATATAGTTAGTTAGTTTAATGTAAAACCTAACTCCAACCCTAATTCACTTACAACCTTCAACCAAACTCATACAGCCCCTAAATAATATTTCTTAGTGGAACTTAAGCGTGAATAGCACATTTGGGACGAGAACTAAAGCACGAGAATTGCCAGAGCTGATCTGGATGGCACATTTATGATTTAATGTCGAAATAACAAAATAGGGCAAAAAATGACATTCGGTAGAACAAGCTAAAAATATTATGAGTTATCTTATATAATGGGTATTTAAAAAAACTGCCGATACAGGAATTTTAAACTTAGGCTTATAAGACAAGCACGTCATCCATTGCACTGTGGCCAGTACTACATTTAAAATTGAAAAAAAAATAGTTAAAAATGTCAAAAAATAAAATATTAATGTAATTTGCCTGTTAATAAGGGTATACGCATAACAAAGGTTTATATAAAACTGACGACTTTAATTTTTTTCTGCCTGATATTTTCATTCATTGGCTATAGTCTTCAGGCTGCACTCTTCAGTTTTACACACGATTTTTTAGTAAAACATTTAAATTAAAAACTCAACTCTATAATAATATTTCAAGTTGATAGCTCTTTAAATATAATTTCGCGACTGAAATAAATAAAATCCTTTTAATACACACACAGTCAATGAGAGTTATGAGTTAACTTAGAGACCAGACCTGCCGTATTAGGAATTTACTAATCCGTTTACCGTGTGTTTTAATTAAACTTTGTCAGCCAGCTATAGAAAATTTTTGAAATAAAGATAAAAAAAAATTGAAAAAATTATATTTATTTTCAAAACAACTAACTAAACTGCTAAATTCAAACTTCTAAATATTTTTGATTAACCGATATATTTAGTCCTATTTAGGTTGTGGTGCCAAATATTCTTTATAACCTAAGTGTTGAGTAAGAGCTTGATAAACTTAATATTTTTATTTCTCATTTGATATATAATATATAATTTACAATTTATTTAAATATGAAAAAAAAATTCTAAAATTTCCCTTAGTATCATAATTTTATTTTTCACTTGTCGACCTATGTTTTAATAGATTTGCAAACTTTAACCAATAACAATAATTATATTTTTTCTTTTACTGAGTTTTAGAAATTTTTAGATCGCATTTGTTAAACCAAAATTAAACTCCATTAACATATTTAATGTCCTCATGAAAAGTTACATGAAAAAACTCTTATGTTGAAAGTCCCCTACATTTTAAAGCTTTTTTATATTCGGTGTAAAATACATTCGTCTAAAACTCTATTTGGTGTAAAAAGCCCGGGCAATCGGCGAATCTAAAACTTAAGTATAAGAGCTAAGCTCTTCAGCTAATTCTATTCCGTTCGGTCTTATTTATATTTTTTAAGCCGAAACAAAAAGAATATAAATGTTTGCTCGCACGCTGGCAAACTAAGATTTAAGAATAAGTTCATTATTTTTCAAGCGCCTATACAACTTAGCAGTTTCAAGGTGACTATGTTTGAAGAAATAATACACCCACCGCGGTATCTAATTCAGATTTCTTTTATTGATATCTAAAATGCCACCTAGCTTCAATTAAATAAACTAAAAACTCATAGAGAGTAGAATCTATAAATTTAGGATTGCCCAGGATGTCAAAAGGGGCATTAGTTAAGTTATAGTAGCTACTCTCGTATTAGCTAATTGTTGCTTAATTAGGAAATTTTCAAAATTGACAAATTACCAGTGTAATAGGTTTTTTTTTAATAAATAATATTTATATTAACGGTGAATTTTTATATGCAACCAAATAATTTAGATAATTTTCAAAAATCTTGATTCAAATAAGTTTGTGTTTTAGTTTTAGCTCAAACACTATGACCCTTAAGGAAGGACTCTCTACTCATGACCAATTTTTAATTCGACTTTTTCGTAGTTTAAAACCCTATTTTTATAGTTTGAAAAATTTATTCAACTTTTATTTTTCCCAAATATATACTCTGCGCCGCTAAATTCTAATTTTTCTTCTTTAAAAATAAAATTAAATATGACCAAATTGCTTAAAATTTTTAATAAATTGCAAAAATTTCGTATAAACTTGTCCATAACTGTATAGTATCATAGCCAAACCTACAATTAACAAGTAAAAAGTGAATTGCCTGTTGAGCAATTCGATATAGAGTTTGTACTAAAACTGTGGGCAATTTTTTATATAAGGTTTTTAATTTTTTTCTAGATGCTTATTAAAATTTAGTTTATCACTTTCAGGCATCTTTATGGCTGTTGAATTTATATCACATTTTAAATGATATCAACGATGATTTCATTAAACAATACGCTAAACATTTAATTTTGATTGTTGTTATACCCGCGTAATTTAATAAAACCTTTGCAAATAATCATTTAAAATGTTATCATAAATTTAAAACAAATCGATTTTGGAAATAATTAATTAGAGGTGTGTCGGAGTTACCCAAACATTTCCCTAGCAGAGGCGTGTATCTTGATATTCCAGGTGGAGCTTTGATAAAGAGACCTGTACGGTTTAAACTTTACCGGCGACTTAAATACTTGAACATAAGTTCTTAGGAGGATTTTTGGTATACCCTGTCAGGCACTCTAAAAAGTAAACTTATTGAGCTGTTGAATATCAGTACACAACACAACAAAGGCCTGAACATCCCACTTTGAGATGGTAAATGTTTTTGAAAACCATATATAGTAAGTAGTTTGTTAAAATTCGAACCGGTCACATGTTGATTTTTATTCAAAAAGGACTTTGAAGAGAGTTGATAACATTATTAATATATAACTTAGCCGCTTTCTTCATTTATTAAGTAAGCTAACTGAATGGCAATATCGATTGCAAATTTCTCTTATTACACAGGTCAACAATTTTTTAAGAGTTATGAGTTAACTACAGAAATCAAACCTGCCATCTTAGGGAATATCAAATCCGTTTACCGTTTTTTCTAATCAAACTTAGTTAGTCAGGTATAAACATTAAAAATTGTAGAAAAAAAGGTCAAAAAAACATAAAAGATTCAAAAACAAAAATAAATTGAAATTTTATTTTTGCATATTCACAATATTTTACCTGTTAAATTCAAACTTCAAATAATATTTAAAAAAAACCGGTAAAACATCTTGTCGTATTTAAGTTTGGACGCGAAATATTTTGTATTATCTAAATGCCGATGTAAAAGCTTGATATATTAATAAAATTTATTTCTCATTATTTGTTATTATAAATATAAGTTAGAAGGAATTTTTATATGCAAAAAAGATTTTAAAATTTTTTCTTTTTAGGGTATATTTAGATCTGTCAATTTGGTCAAAAAAGGCCATTTTTCGTTATAGACGGATCTAAAGAGCCAAAGACGGAAGAAACTAAGAAAGACGAAAAACATATATGAGATTAGGCCATCACGTGGATGCATTCTTTTATGTTTTTATAATAATCTCGTTTCTGACATAAATATTTGATGACCTGTGTTACGTTAAATCTGAATATGTACCAACCTTACAACACTTTTATAGACCCGATAAGGCTCAACCTCAATAATTCCAAAATTGATTAGACCAGGCACGATTCTAAACCCCTTTTGGGGGCATTGCACCCCCCCCCCCTCAAAAAGTTTTTGATTGCCCCCCCCCCCCAAATTGAATTGCCCCCCTAAAATACATAGTAATTTTATGTTAGCCCCCCCCCCCCCCCAAGAAAATTGAATTTGCCCCCCCCCCCCCCCCAAAAAAATACATAGTAATTTTATTTTTGCCCCCCAAAAAAAATTTAAATTGCCCCCCCCCCCAAAAAAAAATACATAGTAATTATATTTTTGCCCCCCAAAAAAAATTTAAATTGTCCCCCCCCCTACCCAAAATACGTAGGGGAGACTGGGCGAAATGGTTGGTGGGGTGAAATGATTAATGGAGATATCTCTGCCAAATATTATTCAATATATATAAATTTTATATATGTTGTGGATCTTTAAACAAGCTATCGATTCATTATATTTTTTACATATACAACCATTTAAAAAAATTCAGAAAATCTTAATTAAAGAAAAAATGCTATTTCAAATTTATGTTTTAAGCAACAATAATTTTGCTTTATTTTTTAATAAAATGTTACCTCGAAAATATTATTATAATTAAAAGATTTAAAAAACAATTCGTTGTAAGAATATAATACATTTTTAACTTAAGACTTAATATTATTTGAACATTATTGATTTTGCAAACACTACTCAACGCGGGGCGAAATGAACATGTTCATTTCGCTTCATTTCGTCCCACACCAAAACCATTCATGCGTAATTATAAAAGAAAAAGTTTGAAGACAGGTGAAGACATTTTCAAAGAAGCCCATATAACCTCAAAAAAACAATTAAATCCATAATTAGATTAGAAAACTAGCATATGAATATGCCACACTTAACAAAAGAACCCCTACCAGTTGGATTGAACAAAAATTAGCTGGACCTGATTGGTTCAGCAATTTTATAAAAAGATACCCTATCATTTCTATAAGAATGAATGTACCAGTCTAGCCAGGATATCTGGTTTCAATAAAGAAGCAGTCAATGGTTTTTACCAGAACCTAATAGATCTAATGGAAAAATATTATGAACCTCACATGATATTCAATTTAGTTGAAACTGGTTAAAGAACAGTTCCTTCACCATCTAAAGTGGTTGCACAGAAGGGTGTTAAGCAAGTTTATTACCTTAGGTATCAAACTATAGATATCTGGGTCTTTTAATAAATGAGGACTTTTATATCGACAAGATTATTGAGGAGCGGGCGTTAAGGTGAATGAAGGCTATTTATCTCTACGGTCCGTTCCTGCGGTCCAGCTCCATACCAATAAATGTTTAAATCTCATATTTATGTTTCAGTCAATCTACCCATTCTAACTTAAGGAGCGGAATTATTTGGTCTTCTCTCTAATAAATCGCTGTCCCCGCTTTCTAAGACTCACGATCAAGCCATTCGCTGGATGATCGGAAAATTTGGAAAAAGACTAATTGGGCCTAAACTTCACTTGTACTTAGACCTCAATATTAGTACTTTTGACGTTTATGCAAAAAAAAATCCGTGCGTTTCTTTTTAAAATCTCAATATAGTAAAACATTTATAAAAGATCTAGTCTTATCAAAACTTAAGTCTCGCAGATGGTATGTTTCGCGTTGCTCTAGGTATTTTAATAAAAACAAAATATCATTTAATGGAGACCCAAAAATTATTTCAAAATCATTTGGCCTAAACCTTGACAAAGCTAGTCTTAGCGAAAGTAAGTATAAAAATGACACATTGTTTAAATCGTTCAGTAACTTTATTTATCTTTAAAAAAATTAAAAAGTATTGATTGCATTGAGTTTACTTTCGGCTGCAAACTTCTGCTTCATATGAGGACAGGTAATTGGTGGAATTTTAAAAAAGCAAGATTATTAAGATTGGTTACAAGTGACTTCGACTGTCCTTGTTGTAAATCAGTAGTTGATGACCCACTTGTTCATTTCTTTCTACATTGCTCTGCTTTGCATGAATTTAAACGCTTATATTTGCATGAATTAATATCTTCAAATAAATGTGATAATATGTTTTTAATTAATATTTTAGGGCTTTCTGATCAGTCTCAAATTTTAAATATAATTAAATATTGTCATTATGCTGGCCGAAGATTCTTTAGCTCTTGGTCCAGGTTAAGTTATTGCCTAGTACCCGACAGGGCTAAAAGGGGCTATGCCCTGACGGGTATGCCGTCTCTTTCAATAGATGTAGGGCAAGGGGGGCATTGTTTTAGCAGGTGAATGATTCTGGCCTTCGACTTTTGCTAGAGTTGTATAGCCTGCATGCTATAATATTCCGGAGAGTGCGGCGTCATTTCGATGGATATTGTGGTAATGGCGGAGAGACGCGCTTAACCCTATTGACCCTAAGGGTTATGAACGTCGCCGCATAATAATTTCAATGCTCCTCACCCAAAAAAAAATATTAATTAATTACTAGGTAGAAACAATTGTTTCTGCTGAAAGGGGCAGCCTTGTTACCATGTGTATTGCCATAAATCCAGTTGGGCAATTAATTACATCTTATTTCATTTTTCCTAGAAAAAGGTTTAAGGTGGAATTAACTAATGGCCTTATGGGAGTGATGGTTGTGGCAATTATTTAGTATGGATGAAAGAAGAAGAGTTTGTGGGGTATTTAAAACATTTTGTAAAATATGTTAAATGCTCAACTGAGGATCCAGTAAATTGAATTATTATATTTTAAATAAAGGCAATAAAGGCACTTATATTTATTTTTCAATATATAAGGTTTATTTAAAATTAAAGCTGTAAATTTAATAAATTTTACATACTTTCATTTTGCCCCATGGGTGTTTTATTTTACCCCGTATATGGGGCGAAATGGTTAATACTAGTGGGTTTATACATTGTTCAATATCTTTTTACAGAATTATATTTTTTTGGTTAAACAAATTATTTTATAAAATATAATGAATTATCTATAAAATGAGCCATTAATTTTTTCTTTTGGATTAAAAATGTGTCAGCAGCAACGATTTTGCAAATATATGTTCATTTCGCCCCGGTCTCCCCTATAAATTTTATTTTTTTTTCCGCATAATATAATTAAATTTGCTCCGCCAAAAATATCTAAAAAATATTTTAAAAATATTTACTTTTTTTAAAAGGTGTTTTCATTCATCAACACTTCTCATCCGCAAGAGAGATCAAATTAACACAGAAATTATTTCCGTTGTTAAGTTTTTAGATATATAAAAAAATTTGATTTTACAGAAAGCTTTATATTTGTGAAAGCAATTCATAAATCTGATGCCTTAGAAATTTTCTCACTTGTCAACAATCTTTTATTAGAATATTTTTAGAATCAAAGAACCTGATCGCACAATGCTACGATGGGCCGAAAGTAATGTCCGGGAAAAAAGTTGGTGTTCAAGTATTTCTAAGCAAAATGGCTGGACACCATGTCCCGTATATTTACTGCCTTACGATTGCATCTTGTTGTAAAGATTGTCTAAAGATTTTTTTTGATATTTTTTTCCCTTCATAAATTTTTTCAACATGATGCAATCAAGGAAATTCGTAAATGCGGGACCAAAACCCGGCTGTTGCCCCATCGGTGATGTGGTCACTACGACGCCAAAAAAAAATTACATAAAAATTTTAAATACTCTTTTGAAAATTAAAAATAAATAAACTTTTATATCTTCAGGTCACAGGGCCGAAGCGTCGGGGTTTTTTGACCATATTTATAATCATCAATTTATTTATTTGTATTTATCATTTGAAAAATTATTTTATTTATTAAAAATAATTAATGATCACTTCAATGCAAAACGATTTTTGTTTCTAAAACTTTTGATTTAATACACCATTGTTTGTTAGAAATTAAACAATTAAGAAATACAAATACATTCGAATATTTATTCAAAAACTGTATTGATATATATAACACAGGTCACCAAATATTTATGAGAAACGAGATTATTAAACATAAAAGAATGCATCCCCATAATGGCCTAATCTCATATATGTTTTTCGTTTTTCTTAGTTTGTCCCGTCTTTTGCTCCTTAGATCCCTTTATAACGACAAATGACCTTTTTTGACCAAATTGACAAATCTAAATATACCCAAGAAATTGTTGAAAAATCTTTTTTGCATAATGAAATTCCTTGTAACTTGTATTTTTAATCACAAATAATGGAAAAAAAATTTTATTAATATATCAAGCTCTTAAATCGGCATTTAGATAATATAAAATATATCGCGTCCAAACTTAAATACGACACGATATATTATCGGTTTTTAATGAAAATATTATTTGAAGTTTAAATTTAACAGTTTAACCATTGTGAATATGCAAAAATAAAAATTCAATTTATTTTTGATTTTGAATCTTTTTTGATATTTTGACCTTTTTTCTAAAATTTTTAATGTTTATAAATGTCTAACTAAGTTTGATTAAGAAAAACGGTAAACAGATTTGATATTCCCTAAGATGGCAGGTTTGATCTCTGTAGTTAACTCATAACTCTCAACAAATTGTTGACCTATGTAAAACTTTTTAAATGACAATAATTTTTGGATAAAAGAAAAACTAAACCTAAAGATTTTTCTGATTTTTATTTATTTTCTACTCATAATTTTGAGAATAATTTAAATATTAATGATGAATTATAAAGTATTTTTAAATTGATTTATTTATTGATTCTTTTGATAATAGATTTTTAACCGATAATGTTTATTTAGAATCTTTAGATTCCCTTTATAAATTTGATTATCCTTTTTTTAGATATAAATAAATTAGAGCCTCTTTTAAAAATAAGTAATATTGATAAAAGTTATTATCTAAAGAAATTGACGTAGCCAAAAATTTTTTAATGAGAAAACTTTATAATTACAAAGAATTTGTAACTAATGATTTTGTTAAATTTTTATATGATTACAAAGATGCGTTTTTTAATCTGTTTAACATTTTTTCTATAAGTTTATTTGGCTCTTCAAAGTCGAATTGTGAGGCCACATTTTCTTCTTTAAGAAGGATAATAACTTCTAGTAGGCTGGCAAGTAGTGACCTGTGTAAAGGTGATTTGGTTCTTAGGACACGAAAAATCATTAACTGGGGCGTTGAATTTTGATAAATTATATAATTTAATCAAAACAACCACTAGCATAAAATTGTTAGATTAATACAATACACTGCTCATAATCAGCTAATTATTGCTTACTATTTTAAGACATGGTTGCCAATTTTTGTATGACATTTAACGTTTATGTTAATGTTTTATTTAATTTTTACCCTAATATTAATTACTAGTTATAAATAACCAGTGTTTTTTCATATATATTCTTCTAAATTAGCATACTTATACAATTTGTTTTCATGATAATCAATCTTATTTTACTATTCATTTTCTAAATCCAAAGTTTTATATAATTCATTTTTATCATTCATATATATTATATTTTTAATTTTCATGCGCATTGATACCAAATAATAAAATTATACTTACAATTAATTTCCAAATCTCATATCTTTTTAAGCAATTGATATTAGTGAAAACAATTAATTTTAATTCACATATCCAATTTATAAACGCAATCATTTTTTATGAATATAATAAATTACTATTAATTTGTTAAAAATAAAAATTTTGAACATGGATTCAATTGTTGTACATGTATATTTTTTGCCGTGACCGAAGGTCACT
>JAUIRJ010000661.1:0-10709 GCA_030555515.1 Acutogordius australiensis
TTTAATCACAGGTCAACAATTTTTTGAGAGTTATGAGTTAACTACAAATATCAAACCTGCCATCTTAGGGAATATCAAATCCGTTTAGCGTTTTTCCTAATCAAACTTAGCTAGTCGGTTATAAACATTGTAAATTTTAGAAAAAAAGGTCAAAAACCAAAAAAAATTTAAAAACAAAAATTAATTGAAGTTTTATTTTTGCATATTCACAATAGTTAAACTGTTAAATTTAAACTTCAAATAATATTTTCATTAAAAACCGATAACATATCGCGTCGTATTTAAGTTTGGACGCGAAATATTTTGTATTATCTAAATGCCAATGTAAGAGCTTGATATATTAATAAAATATATTTTCATAATGGTGATTATAAATATAAATTACAAGGGATTTTTATATGCAAATAAAATTTTTAAATTTTTTCTTTTTAGGGTATATTTAGATCTGTCAATTTGGTCAAAAAAGGCCATTTATCGTTATAGACGGATCTAAGGAGCCAAAGACGGAAGAAACTAAGAAAAACGAAAAATATATATAAGATTAGGCCATCATGAGGATGCGTTCTTTTATGTTTTCATAAAATTCACGTTTCTGACATTGATATTTGTTGACCTGTGATATAAAACAAAACTATGATTAAATACGTGTCTTTAACTTTGGTATCAAGGTGGAAAGCGAATAACAATTTAAAAAACGCCAAAAACTTTTACAGCTTTTTTTTTAATATGTCTTACGGTAAAATCAGTCCTTTTTGACTAAAAAATTACCATAAAATAATTTGCTCAACATTAACCCGCGAATGGTAGGGTGAGAAATTTGCAACGCAAATGCTATGGTGGGGCCATACGGACCCCAATAAACCTCTATAACTTCAAGAGTTTTAAAGCTATGATCTTTATTTTTTTTATTATTTTAAAGAAAAATACGTGCTTTTTAATTATAAATATAAGTTTTCATTAATGAATATTACAAATTTTATTTGATACAAAGTAGAATAAAATCTGAAAAATTGAAATTTTTTATTTTTCTATATTACATTAAATAAATCATGTCAATAAATTAAATATATCAATATTATTGATCAAATCGTGTTTTTACGTCTACCGGAACATATTTAGAGAGTTTCATTAAAAAAAAATTTTGATATAAAAAATTATTTTCGGCTATTATTTACCATAAAAACTAGATATTTTAACGAGAAAAAAAAATAATTTTAATTATTATAATACAATACAAACATTTTGTATACTTATTAATTAAAATTATTTAAAAAATAACTAGAATATAAGGTTGCAATTATTTAAGTGAGGCAATAACATGGATTTTACCATTAAAATTGAGAGGGTGGGGTCCATATGGACCCATCAATTTCTAAATTCTAATCAAATTTTGTTATAAGAGTAAATTTTATTTACAGTTTTGTTTATTATATATTTAAGAAAAAAATCACAAAAATTTAGCCCACAATATATAATATGTTTAAAGATCAAAATTCATTATGTGCTGGAGTCCTTATGGACCCCACAGTGCTCATCGCGGGTTAAATGAACACAATTTTTTATAAAAACTAATTATGGGTCATGATATTAAATGAAGATGTTAGAAAAAATAATTAGATAATATAATTTTATTATATTATACCCCTGTTTTGATTAATAAAGTTTTTTTTGTTGAAAGAAATTTTATAGAATTTTTTCCCTAGAATTTTTGTAATATACATATTCGAGTACCTTAAACTTTGTTGTATTTTGGTACTAATTTGAGGTTTGCACATATTCCTCATTTTTCAAAATCGTATTTAAGTCAACATTATTTTTTTAATTTTATGAGTGTAGATTAATCTTATTTTCAGATTCTTTTAGGAAAACAGAGTTTCAATTTGATTTGCAAACTCATTTATATTCGTTGATTTTAACCCCATAATCAGTGAGCTAACCACAGCTCAAAAATATAAACCTCTGTTATTATTACTGTTATTTTTTTAAATCAATTAATTTTCGACCTTTATACATAAGCCTGACTGATGAAAAGGTTTATTTAACCTTACTTTGGTCATTGGTCGTGCCTATAATCTCAAGATTCTGTCATTTTAAATATTTTTCAAACGCTAGTGCCAATGTAGCTAAACTTGTAAGAGCGTAATTTATACAGAAACGGAAAATACGATAAAAGTTACGCAACAATCAATTTTATATTTATTTTTAGTTTTAATTTTTATTTGTATCTTAATGATTTAGTAAAGTGTTTTATTTTAAACTTTTATTTAATTATTATTGCCCTTACCTTCTATTAGTTTTCAATATTCGCTGCCTATCCCAAAAAAATGTATGAATTTCTTGTGTTTAAGAAATATAGGCATTATAAGTAACATAATTTTAAATTGAAGCACTCTCTGTACAATTAGGCATTATGAATTATATTTCGAATACTTGCATATATAGGACGATCTTGAGCGAGCTTTTGTTGTGTTTTAATATCAATTTAAGCAGCGTTAGGTCAGGTTATGGTTGCCCGCGAATTTGTCAAGCGTTCATTTTTCTGAGAGCCTAAGCCTATAAACCTTGATCACCGGCGTGTTTGAAATCTCATTTAACGCGGCGGTATCACCTGTTAGAGATGAAATTGACAAATCCCTGAGCCGTCCCTTAATTAAAAGTTTGGGTAAGCTCCAATACCACAGGAGTTTTTTAAACGTGCCAATAGTTAAATTATTATAATCAAGATAAAAAGATAAACTTGAGTGTTTTTGTAAAATTTTAATAAGGGTGCCAATGGGTAGTAATCACCACCTTCGCTTAGCAAAATTCGTCGCCGAAGCACTTTGGTGCAAAGGTACTGTCAGATGCCCGGACGTCTTGGTCTCGCTGCCGTGCGGGCAATTCTCGGCACACAAGCTCGTCCTCGCGGCTCATAGCCCAATCTTTGCCGACATTTGGTTAAAGGATCCCAAGCTTAACGTTTACGACCTCCGGGCCCCACAGTATAACTACATTACCAGACCCGGGTTTGAGTCTATGCTAGCGTATGTTTACACCGGTGAGTGTACCCACGTAACGTCACCACCAGGAACCGATGCCTTTGAGGAGATACGACGCATTGCATACGATTTTACTATTTTAGGCTTGATAGATCTTCTAGCATCTGTTCCCAATCAAGGTAATAATATGACCAAAACAACAGAAAACTATTTGCCTCTTGGATACCCTAGTGGCCTGCCCTCGATCCCCAAAACTAACGGGTTGCGAGAGAGTCCGGTTAAGGAATATTCTCCAGATGGACCGGAAAGTAAAGCTCAAAATGCGCGGAACATAGCTCTTAAATTTGTAAATAGCACGTTTAAGCAATCGATAGAAAAGCCGACGAATCATAACCTCACGACCGGAATGATTCCCCAACCTAAAGAGGTCCCGTTTAATTCAAATATTGCTATGCCATCTAATCAGATAAACTCGGGGTCTCGTCCGGTTCCTAATATGCCACTAGGACAACAGGTTATGAACACAACTGCAAACGTGCCCGAGAGGTATTAAAAAGTTTTAAATATATGAGCATTCTCAAATTTGATTTTTCTTTTAGCTGTTTGTTTTTTATTTAAAGATACTTTACTTTTTAAATTCACATTTATTAATTTGATGTCTTTACATATATTTATAATTTCTTTTATATTATGGACCATTTTTGTGATTTATTTCTTCGAATATTATGTATTTATTTATTGTTCAATTACAAATATTTAGTAAATTTTGCCTCTTTGAGGTAGTAAGCCCTTTCAAAGTCTTTCTCCCCCTTTTCTCTTGTGCCTGTCTAATAAATTTTTTTCATTTAAATTGCGACCTCTAATGCTGACTCTAATTATCTTTGGAAATTCAATAAATATAATAATTACACTTTAAAATTCAAAGAAAAAGGATTTTTTATTTAATGTTTACTTGTTCGACGCCCTTAATAAATTCCTAGATGCAAAACATGTGGAATTGTAAACCAAACCGCCACCCAAGTTCAGCGTCACACTTGTCACACTTGCAAAACAGATTTCAACCCAGGGCTTCCCACCAAAGCATTTATTCATCAAGGTCCAGTGCAATCATCTGCAATTTTTAAAATGCCGATGTCAATTTGTCAGCCCCCGCAAATGCAAATGAGAATTCCTTCTCAGCAAGTAAATAGCAGATTGACCTTTAAAATCACATATGAATTGTCGTTTAGGCCTCAAATAATTTTCGGGCAAATAAATGACTGGTCTGGGTTTAGGCTCTTAGATTAGAAAGCAACAATATAAACAGGTATTACCATCGTAAAGGAGCTCAAACTCGGCGGGTATTTTTTTAATCTGACCTAAATTACCACTTTTCATTTATCAAGATCGTATTCCTATATAATTATGCAATATTTGATAACGTTGATTTTTGGGTTAGTTGCAATCTTATTTATTTTTTCCTAAAAAAATGCTCACCCCACGGAGATTATGGTATTATAGTACATACATTTGGTTCAATTCTTATACAATATTTTTAAACTAGTTATCGACAAGCAAAATAATATTCAATACGGTTAATTTTCTATTCTCATCATTACATTTTGATCAGAACCCATCCCACCAATTAGGCTTAAATCCCATGTTCGTGCAACGTTTGCCACATTCACAATACTTTGGCCCTCAGAGAAGTTTCATGCGAACACCTCAAATTGTAGGTGGGATACCCGTAATCAGCGGCATTAGACCGTCTACAATGACTGCTTTGCACCCTCGACCTACCTATCCGCCCACAATTCGGAATATCCAACCAGGTTGATACTTTATGATTTACTTAGTTTGTTAAGATATTGTGCTTTGCCAGATAATAATAATATATTAAAGGTAAAAATGTAGGTCCTTCTTTGACATACTTACTGCATTTTCAGACCCGTTGGAATCTATAATTATAATCACTTAAATACATTAGACCGAGTTAAACATGATTCGCAGAATTAGGGGTTGGCACCCTGCAGTTTGAACCGTTAAAGTGCAGCTACATTGATGATTTGGGCCCATCCTCAAAATAAGATCTATTTCCGCCTATATATGATTATATTTTACTTATTAACGAACTTCGTTTGTAGTTTAATTTTATAAATGTGCGTTTTATGGCGTGTTAAATTTAGTTTTTGGGTTTACAAACCACTCTACTCAGCCCCCCCCCCCCCCCCCCCCCAAACCTGTCTCAACAAAGTAGCGGAGTAAAATTAAAACGATAATATAATTTTGTCATTAGCTAAAAACATAAATAGATTGAAAATTTTTAGTTGATAAACTTGGAAATTTATTTATTTTAGTCTGCCGGTCCCAAAATCTAAGAACTATGCCCGCTACACTTAAGTTTTTGGGTTGTATGAACTAACAAACCCGACTGAAGACCAAAGGTTACATACATATTTTAATTTGTACGACAGGTCCGTTTATGTATCCAAAGGGTTTGACGTCTCAAAGAATGAATATTCAGTGTGCTCCAATGTATCCATTACCAATGAAGACGTCGTCGTGGAAAAATTCGATGCTTACAGGTTAGCTAATCACATGTTCATTTTTTTATTAAGAAATATTATATGCAGCCTTATTTATTAATCGTATATACCTTTAATCTTTATAAATCGGGTTTCTCGTTTTACATTTATAGCCCCTATCAACAATCAACAACAACTCATGGCACATCTTCCCAAAGTTCAACAGACCCAATCACCATTTAAATTAGTTGATCGTAGGCTCTATCAAAATTTAAGCAACGATGGTTTCCTCCGTCTTTCTCTCCAAGAGATTCTCCTCGTTCTGACTGATGATGATTTATCCGTCATAGATGAGCTACAGGTAACTTATCACTAATTTCTTTTTTGGAGTTTTTTTTGTAAGTGAATGAGAACATTTAATAGGTTAATAAAAAGTATTGAAATATATTAATGATTAAATACTCAAAAAGGTCATGACGCTCTATGTTTTTTCTTGAGGTAAAATGAGGTGAGCTATTCATAAATTAAAACAGAACTTTATATCCAACTTTTAATTTAATTTAAATTTTTCAAACTCACTCGGGAATTTGTTTTTTATTCATCCCAAAATAATCCTCACTCAATTTGCAAGTGAGTTGCTTTTATCAAAATGAGTTAGGTTTTAAATATGAAAATCCTTTGAAATATATGATTAACCACGACTTAAACATATACACTCGCATCGGTTAATTAATGTTCAAAAGGTGTTTTTATGCGCGTGGAAATGGATCGATTTTGAATATTTTAACCGGTGGCGCCATTTACGAAAAGTCATGGAATGCGTAAGGTTTCCATTGCTTAGCGTACGACAACTTCTCATGGTTTCCCGCGAACTCGAAGCCTATGCCGACATTTACGATCTGTTGTTGGGCGCCAGTTGGTAAGTTTCAAATTCATGTTAAATTTATTAAATAAAATTAAATAATTAAACAATTGTTAGCGCTTAAGCTTGGTCTGACATTACAAATTGATTCATAAAAAAACAAATTAAAACATCAGGTATCACACCTGTTTGCAATTGGATCGTATGGATAACATGTACTACCAAATACCTAAACCTCGAACCTATTATACCGTCAAAATAGACCCCCTGTCAATATATCATACTCCGCGAGAACTTAGGCAAGGTTGCTATCATTTAAGTATTATAATAACCTTTAAAAAAAGCAAAAAATTTAACAGAACTTTGGAATAATATACTTTCTTTATCAATTTAAATGCAAAATATTTATGATCGACATACGGGTTTAAATTTATAACAATTTATTTCATTTGTATGGCAGTTCCAATACTTTCCGAGTGGACATTTGATAAAAAGTTGGATGTAATATCGTCGCCAACTGATTATTCGGGTCCCGGAGATGACGAAACGGCAATTAGACAAATCATGGGCGATGTGAGGCATTTGATGGCTCAAGATCCCATTCAAAAGTCAGATCAGGTTTGAGTTTTGATAAAATTAGTTTAAACCACGCACAACTTTTTAATTTTACCTAGTTGCCCTACAAAGTTAAATTAAATTTAATCTGAAAGTTAGGGCATAAGTTAGGGTTAGGGTAAAAATTCATACCCAATTAAAACGGCATTTAATAATTTTGGACCAATATATGCAACACATTGTTTCTTTTAAGACATACAGAAATTTTTGCCAAATACGTTTTTTTTATAGATTGTGGCCTGTTAATGAAAAATTAGTATAAAATTCGCAATGGAAATTGTTTGTGTTAAGTATTTTGAAAATTAAAATTATTTCGAAAACTTTATGCGCATTTTATCGTAAACGGAAAAATATTAATACTGTTTACTAATTAGCCGTAATTTTTTCTTATTTTTTTCCCCTTTTTTAAAATGTTACAGGCAACAGTCATAATCTAATGTTTAATAATAGGTTTGCTTAATCTTAATTTTTTACCTGTTTATAACTAATTTGTTGGTGTTCGTAAATCACAATATATCGATATAACTTTCAATGTTTTTAAAATCCATTAAGTAACAGGGCTTTTGATAAAAACCTTAGCCTGGTGTTTCTCACTTACTATTAAATTTATCAAAATTATTTTAAAACTTTGATAATTAAAAATTATAGACATTGGGATAAAATCAAAACTGTGTAAAATTATAGAATAAACCTTTTTTTTCTCTATGTTTAATCTTAAGTGCATGTACCGTGTAATTATGTAATAAGTTTTTATTATGCAATTATACAATTCGTATTTAGAATAAGGTTTTGAACACTGTGGCAACCTTGTACGATGACATTTTGAAGGGTAAAGGCGATGGACACCACGAGGTATAATTTTGAAATTCGCTTTTTTATTTATTATGTCATTTTATAAGGTGTTATCCAGGTTTAGGGTATTACCCTATGTTTTTTAAAAGATAAAAAAAATAAAAAAAGCTTTTGAATGTTTAATCATTTGGTTTTATTTACTCGTATAATTAAATTCTCTATATCAGATTTTCAAACAATATTATGAATTCATAATTTGAAATTTGAGTTTTTACATCAAAAAATTAACCATTATTTAACACCCGAGGCACTTGCTCGGTAAAAATCTTATTAATTTATATATCTAATTAAATGCATACCTAGCTAATTATAATTTCAACAAAAATCCTTTATAAATTCTAAAAAAATATATTTTTCAATATTAAACCAATATTTTTATCAGAAAATATTAGAAATGAACGCGCCTTAACAGTCCGGTTCAACTTGGTTTGAATTTTTTACAAATATATCTATTTCTACAAACCATATTAATTAAAAATCAGCGTTTTATTTTACTTGAAAAAAACATTTATCTAATAAACAAAAATGGATTATTTTTGGGGCCAGGCCCGATTCTAGCTTTTCCATTTTGGGGGGGCAAAAAAAACTTGTGGGGGGGCAGAAAAAATTTTTTTGCCGCCTTCGGCGGCAAAATTGGCCGTGACCTTCGGTCACGGCAAAAAATATACATGTACAACAATAAAATCCATGTTCAAAATTTTTTAACAAATTAATAGTAATTTATTATATTCATAAAATAATAAAAATAATTGCGTTTATAATTTGGATATGTGAATTAAATTTAATTGTTTTCACTAATATCAATTGCTTAAAAAGATATGAGATTTGGAAATTAATTTTAAGTATTTTATCATTTGGTATCAATGCGCATGAAAATTAAAAATGTGATATATATGAATGATAAAAATGAATTATATAAAACTTTGGATTTTAGAAAATGAATAGTAAAATAAGAGTGATTATCATGAAAACAAATTGTATAAGTATGCTAATTTGGATATATATGAAAAAACAGGTTTTATATAACTAGTAATTAATATTAGGGTAAAAAATTAAATAAAACATGAACATAAACATTAAATGCGCATAAAAAAAAATTGCAACCATGTCTTAAAATAGTAAATAATTAGCTGATTATGAGCAGTGTTTTTTTAATCTAACAATTTTATGCTAGAGGTTGTTTTGATTAAATTATAAAATTCATCAAAATTCAACGCCCCAGTTAATGATTTTTCGTGTCCTTGAAGGACCAAATCACTTTTACGCAGGTCACTACTTAACAGCTATAAGTTATTATCCTTCTTAAAGAAGAAAATGTGGCCTCACAACTCGACGTTGAAGAGCCAATTAACAAACTTATAGGAAAAATGTTAATTAGATTAGAAAACGCTTTGTAATCATATAAAAATTTAACAAAATCAATAGTAACACATTCTTTGTAATTATTAAGTTTCTTATTAAAAAAATTTTTGGCTACGTCAATTTCTTTAGATAATAAATTTTTATCAATATTACTTATTTTTAAAAGAGCCTCTAATTTATTTATATCTAAAATAAAAGGTTAATCAAATTTATAAAGAGAATCTAAAGATTTTAAATAATTACTATCGGTAAAATATTATCAAAATATAAATAAATCAATAATATTAAAATAAATACTTTTTACTTCATCATTAATATTTAAAATATTTTCAAACTTATGAGTAGAAAATAAATAAAAATCAGAAAAATCTTTAGGTTTAGTTTTTCTTTTATCCATAGATAAATAATTGTCATTTAAAAAAATATTAATATCAAAACAATTTTTGAATAAATCTTCAAATGTATTTTTATTTCTTAATTGTTTAATTTCTAACAAACAATGGTGTATTAAATCAGAAGTTTTAGAAATATAAATCGTTCTGCATTGAAATTGATCTATAATTATTTTTAATAAATAAAATAATTGTTCAATTAAATACAAAAAAATAAATAGATGATTATAAATATGGTCAAAAAACCCCGATTCGGCCCTGTGACCTGAAGATATAAAAGTTTTTTAATTTTTAATTTTTAAAAGAGTATTAAATTTTTCAGTGTAATTTTTAAAAAAAAACAATGGGCAGGTAGTGACCACACCACCAATGGGGCAACAGCCGGGGTATGGTCCCGCATTCACTAACTACCTTGATTGCATCATGTTGAAAAAATTTATGAAGGGAAGAAAAATTATCAAAAAAATCTTTCCCTTCACTTAAAATAAGACAATCTTTTACAACAAGATGCAATCGGTGGTTAAAGCAGTGAATATACGGGACATGGTGTCCAGCTATTTTGCTTAGAAATACTTGAACACCATTTTTTTCCCGGGCATTACGTTCACCCCATTGTAGCACTGTGCGATCAGGTTCTTTGGTTCTAGATTATATTCTAACAAAAGATTGTTGTTAACTGAGAAAATTTCTTAGGCATCAGATTTATAAATTGGTTTCACAAATATAAAGCTTTCTGTAAAATCAATTTTTTCTATATATTTCTGTTAGTTTGATCTCTCTTGCGGATGAGGAGTATTAATGAATAAAAACACTTTTAAAAAAAGTAAATATTTTTAAGATAATCTTTTTTAAATATTTTTGACGGAGCAAATTTAATTATATTATGTGGAAGAAATAAAATTACTATGTATTTTTGGGGGGGCAAATTCAATTTTTTTGGGGGGGGGGGGGGCAAACACAAAATTACTATGTATTTTTGGGGGGGCAAATTCAATTATTTTTGGGGGGGCAACCAAAAACTTTTGGGGGGGCACTGCCCCCCCCAAAAAGGGTCTAGAATCGTGCCTGTTTGGGGCAATTATTCTTATCTAAGATATTTAGAAATATAGTATAATCTGGTCAAAATATTCAAAGCAAAATGGGT
>JAUIRJ010000662.1:0-10709 GCA_030555515.1 Acutogordius australiensis
CAGCCACCAGGATATAAATTCCCTAAAATTAATCTATTATAACCCAACCAATTTATTATTCTTTTTCTACCTAAAACATTGGTGCCGTCAAACCCGTGATCAAACCAGGTAAAATTAAAAACTTCGTAAAAGCTTGGCTTACCTTTAATCATTGCAGAACGATATGTCGATATATCAGCGGTGTTTGATGAATATACATAAGCGTTAAACTTGAAAGTGAAATGCATACTATTCTAAACATATTCCAATTAATAATTCTCTGAAGGCAACAGCCCGACGCTTGTCATTTATTCACCCCACCACCTACGTTATGCTATACGAACTAATCATTGATTTCCCAAATCCGACACAAACTAAATTTAAATTCTCATAGATCGGCCCAAACTAAATCTCTCAATATTCTAAATCGATAACAACCAAACACAATTTCTCAAACATAAAGGAGATCACACCACAAGGAAATCAAGGCTTTGCATACTGATGGAAAAGAGGGTGGTCGCGCAATAGATACCGGTTCGCTTTTTCCTTGTTTATAAGGTTGTTCTAAAACTCTCGAAAGTGTAAGACCTAGCATCATCCTAAATGGTGTACGGCAAAAGTTCCGTCTGATGCTAGGCACTTCTTAGAGGAGCGTACAAAAATAATAATAATAATAAATTTATCGATCAACAACGGATGCTAAACCACCTATACACAGAACCTGACTTACGCAGGCCGCACACAAGGAGAGGTGACGAAATAGAACAGGTTAAAAAAAGGACAGCAAACGTTATAATATCAAATGCACAACCTTTAAGACCAACAAAGAGCACAATAGCGAGCCACCCCAATGGTCTAATGATCTATGTCACAATCATCCCGTAAAATTCGATAATTCCATTTATGACAATAGCCCCCTAGCTACTAAACAAAACAATTATTCAACACATATTTCTGGTCACGCAAACACCCATGTTCCGAAATCATCTAATCATATAAATCGACACTACGACAGGTACGATGCCCCTGAAAAAGAGAGGTGTCCTAGCCCGTAATACTAATGAATATTACTAGAAAATTGTTTGATTGATGTGCTTAATTCAGCTGTGTCATCACGACTTGCAGAAATAGTTTTTCATATAATAATAGTTTTAGTTTTTTATAGATCATATACTATTGTTTTTAAATATAAATATAATTTTATTTTAATTAACTTGTTTAATAAAGAATTTATAAATTCAAACATTTAACTAAATTATTATTCCTATATTCTAGTGGCCTAGCCACCAGGATATAAATTCCCTAAAATTATCCTACTATTAAATCCAACAATTTATTCTTTTTCTTCCTAAAATAATGTGATATAGGAAAATCAAAAATTTCAACTATTCAGATTTATTTCTACTTTGTGTCATATAAAATTTGCAATATTAACTAATGATAACCTATATTAGTTGATAAATAAAGAGCACGTATTTCTCTTCAAAATATTAAAATAAAGATTATATCTTCAAAACTCTTGAAATTATAGAGGTTTAAAGGGTCCTTATGAACCCCACAGCATTCGCGTTACAAATTTAACGCCCTACCATTCAAGGTTAAAAGAACGCATTAAAATTGAATAGATGTGGATTCTTGTTATTTTTAATTTTGCAAAAAGATTACATTAATAAGACACGGCCTAACAAATGCTAAAATAACGAGGTTTGCATTAGGCTGCCTACTAGCATGGTTTGCCAAAGAATTTGAAAATATATAAATTAAGAAAAATATTGAAATTTCATCATTTACATAATTTACAAGTAAGATCCACAAGTATCTAACTTTTATTGTTTTTAATTCGAAATACGATTACTGTTTTTTGAGTCTTTGGTTTTATTTTTGTCGCAATAGGCCATAATTTATACTTTTAATTAAAAAAAGACTCTTAACGAGTAGATTTTGTTTATATTTGTCAGCGTCCAAACGCAATATTCCGCCGGCGGAATATTGTCTGGACTTGAGCTCAACGTCCAAAGCGTATATTCCGCCGGCGAAATATAAATTGGCGTATAGTCAACGACCAAAACGCATTTTCGCCGGCGGAATATTGTCTGGACTTGAGCTCAACGTCCAAAGCTTATATTCCGCCGGCGGAATATTAATTGGCGTATAGTCAACGTCCAAAACGCATTTTCGCCGGCGGAATATTGTCTGGACTTGAGCTCAACGTCCAAAGCTTATATTCCGCCGGAAATTTTTTGAAAAATTTAAGGGACAAACAGTGAACTTTATGTGATCAATTTTGAAATGTTGATTATTAGACGTTTTTGATTTTTTATGCTTAGAATATGAAAAGTTCAATGAATAGAGTTCATGTTGAATTTAAAATTAGGGTTAAGGGTTAGAATAGTGCTAAAGATTTAAAGATTCGCTGACCGGTGTATTTAGAAGCGCTTTAACTGCACATTTAAAAGCGTTTAGATTTTTTGGATACCCTCAGAAGTGCGCTAATGTTATAAAACCCGCGCATTTTTTTTTTGTTTTTAAGCGAAGGACTCTAAAAATAGCCGAGGTATTTTTGTAATGTACCACTGACTTTAAATGCACCTCCTAACTCGCAATAAAGATTCAAATGTAAACAGGTATATAAAAAACATACTAAGGTGCCTTAAAACGCGTAGGTGTTATTGAGAGCATGCAAAAGTCTCCTAAAATAGTGCAAAAAATTAAATTAGGACAGCGCACAGGTGTCGAACCATTAGGAGCACCAAAATGATAGAAAATTTACAACTTTTAAGATTAATATAAGCCTTATTTAACCCTTTGTTAATCTTAGGGCATCCCCTCCCTAGCTGGCCCTTAAAAATGCGATAATGGAATTAATGAAAGATTTATAAGTTAAAATCTCCGATTTTAGTCCAGTTAACGAACCGGCTTTAGACCTTTTAATTTCACTGGTCCCATATATATTTCGTAAACCGATTAAGAATTAAAGAATAAAGAAATACGGTTGGACTATTATAGGCTCAATATAATTTCAAGTTCAACGTTTCTAATATGTATATTTTGACAATCTTTTTGGATTCCCAGCCAATATTTGAAAAGACTCGTACCCACATAACTAAAAACTTTTTATTAAAAGGGAAATAATGAAGGCTCAAAAGCACGAATCCTGAATTTAAGATCGCCCCAATCATTTTGTAAAGTATTGAGGTATCTTAAACTTGAGCGAAACCTCGAACGTGCAAAATATAAATTACATTAAAATTTTTATAAGCGCAACTTTATTTAATTGACGTTGAGTATTTATAAAAGCGCGCATTTTAGATCGGGCCAAATTTTGGCAAAACAGCCAGATCGGCCAGAACCAAAATTAGTTTTTTAAAAAACCGGCTCCAATTCAAATAAGGCCCGAAAATTTTTAATTACAAGCTAAAAAAGTGTTGTTTTAAAAATAGAGTAAAAACAAAGAGTTAAAGTTATATCCTTTATCTTGTCAAAATAAATTTATCGTTTTTAGTTCTTGTTGATAATAGTTACAAATAGAGCAAATGAAATTCAAAACTTCGGCCCATCTCGGCCCGTAATTTCTATTTTTAAAATTAAGCCCAGTGCGTTTGGCCCGTTATAAATGAACCGTTCTGGCCCTTGTTTCCTGGCGGGCCGGGGGCAGGACTTTTGGTTCTCGACTTTAATCTCTAATGTGATTTTAAGCAAATCATTTAAGAAAAAAAAATCGCGAAGTGAAGTGGGCTAGTTGAATAAAATTTTATAAAATGATAAAGCGCATTTATTCGAGTCTAGTAAATTAACTTAGTATCCTCATAAAAACTTTTTTTTATTAGTAAAGGCTACCAAGACTCGGTAATAAATCAACACAATAGCAGATGTTGCCGCCAAAAAAATTTTTAACAAAAATCCTACTGATTTCCTTGCCTATCTCTCAAAACTCTATGCAACCCATTTATGTGAAATAGAAATAATTATTAACATTAAAATAGGTATTAACATTGAAAATGTTATTAAAGAGGATAGCCGAAAAATGAAAAAAAAATCGGAAAAAATAAGTTTCCAGTTAAGGGCCACTTAGTCTATAGAATCCAATTGGGGACTTCAAATTCAAGGCTATTTTATGCGTTTTTAATTGGATTTGAAAAGTAACGAGTGTCAGTCAAAAAAACTTATTTCTTTTGACGTTTTTTTCTAAATTAGGGCGCGTTCAGACTCCTTTCATTTTTTTAAAAAATTTTGAATTTTTTGAAATTTTATTTTTTTTTATAAACTTTTCTCTCAGAAACAATATAAAAATGCTAATAACAAAAATTGGTACTTTTTGTAAAAACGCGTTAAATGCCAAGAAATAAAAATTTTAAAATTTATCAAAAAATGAAATGAGTCTGAACGCGCCCTTATAACTTGCTCGTGAGATTGGAGAAATAAAGGACATTTAATTTTTGAAATAATTTGTTTTAATTACCCCTTACAAAATTGAAATAGCTTAACGGGCCACTACATATATATTAACCTTAATAATACTCAATATCCGATTACTTTTCTAACATGCCCAAATAGGGAAAATTTGCCCGCTTATATTAAAAATCTTTTAAATTTTCGGGTATATAACTGTTATACGTCAAGCATTTTTTTTCCACAAGGGGTAAGCAAAATTTTCTAAACATCACATATTTTGGCTTCTCAGGTATATTGTCAAAAAGAAGCCTCAAAATTTATCGGGCTGGGAATGAAAATGCGATTACTGGCGGGGAGCTAAATTATAATAAGTAAGACGGTTTGGGCGGGAATATAACGTCCGGTCTTAATTCTATAATAATACGTTTTTGGGTTATCTAGATTTTTTATTTTCATTTATCGGCAAGAGAAATTTAAAAATCATTATTTAATATTAACAATATATTTCAATCAATCACATTGACCCTATATCACCAAACCATATTTCTTTATTTTTAATATGTTTTAATCTTTTTTTGACCCAAAAAATATATAAATTGGACCCAGGGCTTTCAGCTCTAATTTAGAAGTTTATGATACTAGGTTAATTTACTAGATTCCAAAAAATGTGCTTTTATCATTTTATAAAATTTTATTTACCCCTCAAAAGGATGTCAAATGTCCACACAAACGTATAAATTTAAATAAAGAAATTCGATAATAATCATAGCACCCTGCTCCTCTTAGAAGCCCTCTTCACTTCGCGATTCATTTTTTTCTTAATAGATTTGCCTACAATCACATTAGAGATTAAAGTCGAGAGCCAAAAGTCCGGCCCCGGCCCGCCAGGAAACAAGGGCCAACGGGTCAAAATTTATAAGGGGCCAAACGCGGGGCTTAAATTTTAAAATGGAAATTACGTATGCTCTATTTGTAACTATTAAAGGCCTAAAAACGATAAATATATTTTTACACGATAATGTAACTTTTACACTCTGTTTTTTAAGGAAAACTTTTTTGAAAATTTTCGGGCCTTATTTTGGATTGGGAGACCTTAAACTTGAAAAAAACAAATTTTGGTTTTGGCCGATCTGGCTGTTTTGCTAGATTTGGCCCGATCTAAATGCCCGTCTGAAAAAATACTCAGCGTCAATTTAATTGTTGCGCTTTTGAAAATTTCAATGTAATTTATATTTTGCACGTTAGAGGTTTCGCGCAAGTTTAAGATACCTTAATTCTTTACAAAACAATTGGGACCATTGGATTCAGGATTCATGCTTTTGAGCCTTCATTGGTGCGCTTTTGGTAATCAAAATTTTATAGATTTTTAGTTATGTGGGGAGTCTTTTTAAATGTTGGCAGGGAATCCAATAAGATTGTCAAAATATTTATATTAGATATACTCCAAACTTGAAATTAGATTGAGCCTATAGTCATTCAACCGTATTTCTTTATTCTTTTAAAAAATTTTAATTTTTAATCGATCCACGAAATATATATGGGACCAGAATTAAAAAAATTGTAAGGAAGGTCTAAAACCGGTTCGTTAACTGGACTAAAATCGGAGATATAACTTATATACCTTCCATTAATTCCAATATCGCATTTTTAACGGCCAGCTAGATAGGGAATGCCCTAATATTAACAAAGGGTTAGATAAGGCTTATATAAAAAAGTTGTAAATTTTTTATCATTTTGATCCTCCTAAAAGTTTGACACCTGTGCGCTGTCCTAATTCATTTTTCTGCACTATTTTAGGAGACTTTTGCGTGCTCTCAATATCACCTACGCGTTTTAAGGCACCTTAGTATGTTTTTTAAATACCTGCTTAGAGTTATATCTTTATTGCGAGTTAGGATTCTTTGTGCATTTTAAGTCACAGGTACATTACAAAAATACCTCGGCTTTTTTAGAGTCTTTCGCTTAATTTTAAAAACAAAAAAATGCGCGGGTTTTATAACATAAGCGCACTTCTGAGGGTATCCAAAAAATCTAAACGCTTTTAAATGTGCAGTTAAAGCGCTTCTAAATACACCGGTCAGCGAATCTTTAAATCTTTAGCACTATTCTAACCCTTAACCCTAATTTTAAATTCAACATGAACTCTATTCATTGAACTTTTCATATTCTAAGCATAAAAAATCAAAAACGTCTAATAATCAACATTTCAAAATTGATCACATAAAGTTCACTGTTTGTCCCTTAAATTTTGCAAAAAATTTCCGGCGGAATATAAGCTTTGGACGTTGAGCTCAAGTCCAGACAATATTCCGCCGGCGAAAATGCGTTTTGGACGTTGACTATACGCCAATTAATATTCCGCCGGCGGAATATAAGCTTTGGACGTTGAGCTCAAGTCCAGACAATATTCCGCCGGCGAAAATGCGTTTTGGTCGTTGACTATACGCCAATTTATATTCCGCCGGCGGAATTTACGCTTTGGACGTTGAGCTCAAGTCCAGACAATATTCCGCCGGCGGAATATTGCGTTTGGACGCTGACATATATACACAAAAATTTAAGTCTTAAATGCACTAATTTTAAAAAATCATGATTAGTTTTATTTAAATAATTAAAATCAAAAAAAAGAGGGGTTGTGCCGCAAAAAAAGTAAATTTTTGCCTCCAACTATTTAATAAACCTTATCCATTTTAAATCTTGTAACAGTAATATTCAAGCTCAATATAGATAAATTTTTTGATAATAATTAAATAAAAAGTGTAAAATTTGACTTAAACGCCCAAGAAAACAAACCCTCGAGAGTAATGTACAGCCTATGAATATATACGCACCTGCATAACCCACCCTCCTGTCGATTCTAAATCTTTTAAAATAAATTAAGCCTTTAGATACTCTAGGTAAGAAATGTGATGGATGATATTTTGGCATTAGAATATTTTACAAAATAATCAGATTGCATGATTATAATTGAACATGTCTATTTTCATTTTTTTTCTACAAAATATTCAGTATTAAATCCTGGTTGTATAAATCAACGCGTCTACAAAGATAGAATATCAAATTGATTAAGATTTTAAGAGATAACAAAACCATTTACAAGGCACAGCCTCTAAATTTTTTTTTCAATTTTGCTTCTTTGACCTGAATATTAACAAAAATGATAATAAAATCAAAGTATTTACATCTTAACAAAGTTATTATACACATTGTAGTGAAATTTAAAAACGGTACAGCTTTTTTAAAAAAATAATTTCCTATCACCTTTTTACTTCTTTTATTTATATTTTCCAAATATAGAATATAAGATTTTGGTATTACTGAAATATTATAAAATATTGGAATTAGGTTTGTTAAGTCTTAAGTTGTATTCCTAAAAATTAGATTATGTCAATATTTCTAAACTAAAATAGGTTATGGCGTATATATGCTTTAAACGTTGAGGTTAATTTTAAAATGTATTTTCCGGCTGAGCCCAATGCAATTTACAATAAAATATATTGAAAGTAAGACCTTTTCTCAGGTAATTCATAGGTCGGCAAACTGCCAAGTAACGATCCAGGCTCATAGCTACGAGCACATACGTACTAGCGTACACAACTACCGTCTGCAAATTAATTTGAAAAAAAATATAGATATTTTTTAGGGTATTCATTGTTAACTGTCAAATTTCTAACCGAACTGTTATATTGTGGCCCAGCCCACTGGATAGATTACAATAGCCCGGCCTCCTAGCCCCGGCCCCCCCCCCCCCCCCCGAATTTTGGTTTTTAATTTTAGGTTTAAACCCACTCCAATAAGATGGCCTGAAATTTGTATGTGATTTTTTATTTTATAACGCAGGTCAACAATTTTTTGAAAGGAGTTAACTGAAGAGATCAAACCTGCCATTTAGGAAATGTCAAGTCCGTTTACCGTTTTTCCTAATCAAACTTAGTTAGTCAGTTATAAACATTGAAAATTTTAAATAAAAAGGTCAAAAAACCAAATAAGATTCAAAAATAAAAATAAATTAAAATTTTATTTTTGCAAATTCACAATATTTAAACTGTCAAATTCAAACTTAAATTAATATTTACATTAAAACCCGATAATATATCGTGTCGTATTTAAGTTTGGACGCAAAATATTTTGAAATATTTAAATGCCGATGTAAGAGCTTGATTTATTAATTAAATTTATTTTTCATTATTTGTGATTATAAATATAATTTACAAGGAATTATTATATGCAAAAAAGATTTTTAAATTTTTCTTCTTAGGGTATATTTAGATCTATCATTTTGGTCAAAAAAAGCCATTGAGCCAAAGACGGAAGAAACTAAGAAAAGCGAAAAATATATGAAATTAGGCCATCATCGGGATGCCTTCTTTTATGTTTTAATAAAATTCACGTTTCTAACATTGATATTTGTTGACCTGTTTAATGATCACTAAAATACAGATTGTAGAAGTTATACCATATAAGCATGTTAAATATATATCACACTCTTATGAAAATTATTTGAAACAATAAGGCAAAAGTGTGATATAGAATCCTGGGCCGGCTCGTTTTTCCGGTGGGCAGGTACCGGGCCAAGCGGGCTTTTAGGTCTTTTAATCTCCCTCAAATTGCTAAATAGATTTATTGTACCCAAATTATTTTTATAAAATAAAATAAACGGTAACATTAATATTAAAGTTGGCCAATATAAGTTTAAAAATTAAAAATCTCATCAAATTTGTGCATTGTAAGATAAATCGTAGTGTTTAGTGTATATGAATATGTGAAACAAAAAAAAGGTAATGCAAAAAACTTTGTGAATTCATTACTGCAGAAACTTATATTTTTCTTTAATTTTTCCTAATATCAAGAAAATACAAGAATATTATTATATTGCAGATAGAATTTAATTACCTGAAGGTATCGGATGACTTTGCATGCAAGGTTGCCGGCATACCAATACACCGTAAACTTCCATATTATGTCAACGAGTATGTTAAAAAACCCGACCGTTAGGTCTAAATATAAAACAAAAGTTAAATATGTTAAAAAACATTTTACAATAATAGCAAAGGTCAACAAATTTTTGAGAGTATGAGCTACAGAGCATTGGCGTAGGAGAGGGGGGGGGGGGAGGTTTGGGGAAGAACCCCCCCCCCCCCCCCCCCCCCCAAACAAATTAAAATACCAATTAAATATAAAATCAAATTAAATATAAAATATTTTTAAATATTTAATTTTCCCTTCCCCTCAAATTAAAAATTAAATAATTGTATCATTAATATAAAAATTTATTGCATATAATATATCAATAATATAGTTTTCTTAATACCATATATGTTTGTTTATATAAGCATTATTTATAAAAGTCCTTAATGATTACTCAAATTTTAAAAAGCAAAATTAAGTAACAATCATAAGAATCAGTAGATTTCAAACTAAAACACTCCGCACTATGCCGCCAAAGGCGGCAAAAATTTTTTTTTGACCCCCCCCCCCCCTCCCCCCAAGCTTTACAATTTGCTACGCCCTTGCTACAGAGATCAAACCTGCTTTTTTTAGGGATTTTCAAAACCGTTTAACGGTTTTTCTAATGATTCACCTATAAACATTGAAAATCAAAAAAAAAGGTCAAAATGACAAAAAAGATTAAAAAACAAAAAAAATAATTTTATTTGCACATTCATAACAGCCATATAATATAATCTTAAATCTTTACTTTTAAGGGTATTCTCAAGGTCAAAATCTCTCTATTAGTTCCAAAAAAAACAATTTTTTGATATGGACGGATCTAAGGAGCTGATAAAAGATACGAAAAAAAAGGAAGATATATCTATAATGGGTATGTATGCTTTTATGTTTTCATAAAATTATTTTCTCTGACATTAATATTGGTTGACCTGTGCAATAAAATTGGGCAATCAGCTCATTCATCATTCCTAACAGTGCCCTAACGGAAACCTTTTGGGAAGGAGGGGCTCGATGATTTTATAATTATAATTTCAGGAAGGAATATGCGCATTTTAATCTGACTCATTTTGGGTAAGAAGCATTTTAATTGCTGAGCGCCGACTTTCATAACACAGGCCAGCAAATATCAATGTCAAAAAGGTGAATTTTATGAAAACATAAAAGAATGCATTCCCATGATGGCCTAATCTATATATATTTTTTGTTTTCTTACTTTCTTCCGTTTTTGGCTCCTCAGTTCCTTCTATAACGAAAAATGGCTTTTTTTTGACCAAATTGACAGATCTAAATATACCCTAAATAGAAAAAATAAAATCTGCAACCCCTTTAAACTTATATTTATAATCACAAATAATTAGAAATTAATTTATATAATATATCAAGCTCTT